>JAODAL010030501.1:0-49868 GCA_025379985.1 Phyllomedusa bahiana
TTCTGTACCCTACATCTTTTAAGCAGAGACAGGGGGCGTGCATCTGTACCAAAATCATTTACAGGGAGACAGGGGGCAGTAAAGTATTAATCATTTACAGCAGGAGAGAGGGAGGCAGTTCAAATCTGTACCAATCTTTTACAGGGACGGGGGCCCCAGTATATCTGTCCTACAAAATTTACGGGGAGACAGGGGCGACATCTGTACCTACATCTTTAAAGGAAGACAGGGACCCAGTACTATCTGTATCTACTTCATTTACGGGGAGAGGAAGGGAGCAGTGCTATCTGTACCTACATATTTACAGGGAGAGACAGGGAGGCATACTATCTTACCTACATCTTTACAGGAGAGACAGGGAGGCAGTACTATCTGTACCTACATCATTTACAGGGAGAGACAGGGAGGCAGTACTATCTGTACCAACATCATTTACAGGGAACAGTATGGGATGTAGTGAAGTGTAACTGACAATATTTTTTGGCTATGGGTTGTCTTTTATATTCACAGGTTGAACGGGTCGTATGAAGCCCTCATTGGAGGTTTACCCTTAGAAGCTCTGGAGGACTTCACTGGTGGCATCGGGGAACTGTATTATTTCGACGCTGCACCACAGAACTTGTTTCAGATCATCCAAACATCTCTGAGACAGAGATCGCTGCTGACTTGTAGCACAGTAAGTGCAGTGTAATTTGTAGATTTAAGGGAGGTTCTTCTCTTGGCTCTATTCATACGGGCTAATTGAGGCTTTATCTGGTCATTTCTAGCCAGGATCAACCTTTGGGGTCTACAATGTGTGCACACAAAAGGCCTAGAACCCAAAACTTAGGACCTTCACAATCTTTACATAGTGGTATTATTTATTTATTACACGATAGTGTTAACTTAATGGTGCCTCTCCCTAATGAAGAACGTTACCCTTTTGATCTACTCCTAGAACCTCTCAACCACCGAACCAATACTGTGTTTTGCGCTGATGAGGGGGAAACATCCCAAAACAGCTGTCTGCAGATGAGTTTCTGATGTGGCTTTAATACCATTTACAAAGCTTGGTCGGATGTGAATGGAGGAACACTACATCCAATAGCTGGTGCTACAAGCTCTTTTCCCATGGACCTTTCTGAACATATTAAAATTGCAGTGGAGCGATCATGGCATAGAAGTCTCCACACACCCACATGGTGCCTCTTCCCAATAACGAACGTTACCCCTTTTAAGCAACATTTAGGCAGCGCGCCGGACCGGGGCCACGCCCCCATGAGGGGAGGCGCGGCATGACCCGGCACGCTGGGCCCCCGGCCGAGCGGGGCGCGGTGACGCGGCCGGAGCGCGTCATGATGAATGCGGGCTGCGGGGGAGAGTCCCGGGGCGGGAGGGGCGGTATTTAAGGCCGCCTCTCTGCCCGGGGAAAGCGTCAGCGCAGCACATGTGAGGCAGTGAGGAGCCCTGCTGCGCGCTGCATTAACCCCCCCCTTCGTGAAACGACAGGAAAAGGCAAAGATGGCGGGACCGGGGGCCGCCAGGGGTCGAGGGAGCTTTTTTCGGGGCAAAACCAATCCAGGGGGGCAGATGGCTGCGGGGGCCGGTGCCGGGTGGTTTTGGGGCCCCCAGGGCCGGGGAGCTCCAAACCCGCCGCCCCACAGGAAACAGCCGCAGACGCAAAGGGCCCGGCCCCCCCCGCACGCCTGAGCCCTGATTAAAACTCCGAGGGCCCTCGTCGCCGGGGGGCCCTTTCCGGGACCCCCCCGGGCGGGGGGTTTTGCCCTTGGCTTTCGGGGCGGTCTTTCCCCGGCCCCCCGGGGGGCAATTTCCCAGTGGGCCGGCGGGCTCTGCCGGGGGGGCAAATGGGCCGGTTCCCCCATTTCCGGGCAAAGGGCCCGCTGTCGCCCCTTCTTCCCGATCCGGGCCCCTTTGGGACGGGGGCCCCTGCTGCGGGGCAGGGGGGCACCCGGGGTCGGAGGGCGGGCGGGGAGTCGGGGGTAGGAAAACGAGGGGAGTCGGTGGGGGCCCGGGAAGGGGCCCGTGGGCGGGAGGGCTGCGGCCCCCGGGGGTGGGTCGTCAGGATCTCAGGGCCCTCGGGGAGGGGTGGAGGCGGGCGCCTCAAGAAACCCGGGGGGCCGCTCAAAGGGCGGCCCTTTCCCCTTTTTGGGCTTTGACGGCCTTGAACCCGGGGGGCCGACAAACCAAAGGGGGATCGAGAATTTTTCCCAAACGAAAGTTCTCTTGCGAACCCAGGGGGAAAAGGCTGGTGGGTCCACAGGGGCCCCCGCAGCCTGGTGAGTACATGTCTTTTTCCGTGTTCGGTTTTCCCCCAAAATTGCGGGCCCCCGGGTTTGGGATTGGGAGGGACGAAGGGTTTTACCCAAGGGGGCAGGGGTTTGGCCCTGGGGAGGGGCAAAACAGCAGGGGGAAACCCCGGGGGGGCGGGGTTTTTGGGAAAATGCGGTCCGGGCGTTTTTTGCGCGGCTTGGAGAGTGGGGGGGAGTCGGCTGGGGTCCCGGGCCCCCATTAGTTTCGTGGGTTTTTTTCCCCAAAAACAAGTGGAAGGGGGGCCCTTGGGCCCGGGAGTTCCGGGAGGGGGGGGCCCCGGGGCAAGGGGGGAGTAGGGGGGGGTCACGGTTTCAGTGGGAGACCGAAAGGAGCACTGACACCTGCGTTTTGATGAAAAGCAAAAGGGAGGTCTATGTCTCTTTGAAAGGGCCCCGGGGCTATTTGAAGCAAGGTGCGGAGAAGAAAAATGGAAAGATTAATACGTTTTAATCTTTTTCCCCCTTTTGCCGCCCGGGAAAAAATTTTAACCCAAAAAGGGGAAGGAAAAGGGGAAATAAAAGGAGGAAAAGGGAAAAAAGGGGGGCGTCTGATTTCCCCCGAAAATTTTTCAAATTACCCCAAGCATTTGCCATTGGCAAATGGGGATTTGGGGGAAAAAACGGGCCGGGAAAAATTTTCGGCCGCTGGGTTTTGGTTTTCATGGATGGGGATTTGGGAGGGGCCCTCGGGCTTATTTTGGGGGGGGTTGGGGTGGTTTTCCTAGGGTGGGGGCATTTGGCCCAAAGTTTAAGGGGGTCCCCCCGTTCCCTTAGGGGGGACCAAAAAGGTTTTAGCCTTTGGTTTAAAATCATGGCACCAACGAAATTCGGTTTTGCCCTTTCAGGGGGGGGGCCCGGGGCGGCCGGCCCCAAAGGGGGAATGGCGGGGGGCAAAGGGGGAGGGGCCCAAACTGGTGGGCAAAAAAAGGGGCTTTCTGGCTTTTAAAATGCGGCCAGGGGTTTAAAAAAGGGGGCCGGGTTAAATTCAAACCCCTTTCTCTTTTTTGGGGCACCTCGCACCCGTTTTTCCCCGGGGTTTAAAAAAGGGGCGGGGGGGGGGCGGGGCCGGTGGGGCCAAGGGGGGGACACCAGTGAAAATCCCAGAGATGGAGCCCCTTTTCCCGGCCCGGTTTTTGTGATCGGTTTACGGCTGAAAAATTTTTTTGCGGGAGGGGTTTTCAGAAGGGTTTTAAGATCCCCCCCCCCTGCATCGGTTTCCTTTTTTTGGTAAAAAACCTACGGGCGGGACACCCGGGACCCAGCCGTAGTGACAGAGTAAAATTTGGGGGAAAGAAAATGGGGACTGGGGTTTGGTTTTCGGGTCCTTTTTTCGGGGGGGACCTTTTCCGGGTTTGGTGGGTTTTACCCCTGGGGGGGTTTTCCCAAAAGGGGGGCCCAAAAAATTTTTTGGCTTATCCACCCACTTTCTTTCCCAAAGGAAGCTCGTCCCAATTTATTTTCTTTGCACCGGAGTGTGTTTCAGTGGGGTATAAATCATTTGAAAGAGGCGGTGGCCCTGGTGCAAACGTTTTTTGGGGGGGTTTCCTTTTTGGCGAAGGCCGACATCGAACGGGTTTCCGGTTTTCTGGGCCCCCTGCATTTCCGAGACGTTTTCGGGTTTTTTTGGGGGGTTTTTTTGGGGGGACATTTTTTTTGTGGAAAAGGGCCTTTTTAATTTTGTTGTTTCCCTTTCCCGCCTATTTTTGGGGCGTTTATTTTTTTTGGAAATGGGGAATTTTGGGAAAGTTGCGGGTTGGGGTCAATCAAAAAATTATTTGGATATTTTTTTTTTTGTGTTGGGGGGCCCCCGGTTCCCCCAAAATTTTTTTTGGGGCACGCTACAGGGGTTGTATTTTGGGGGGCAGAAACGGTTTTTGGGTTTCCGCTGGCTGAAGGGGGAAAACGGGAAGGGGCCCAGTTCTTGTTTGAGTTTCTTGGGGTTTTTTGAGGGTTTTTCCCGGGGTAAGGATGTAGGGTTGGGGGAGGTAAATTGGGGGGCGTTAAAAAAAGGAAGCGCAGAGGTGGGGCCGGGTTTAGGAAAATACCGTTGGGGGGAGTTGCAGTCCTTTTCTTGGGAACCCGAAATTTTTCTTTCAGGGTTCGCCCTTGGGGGAAATGTTTTTTGTAGGCGGTTTTGGGGAGGGCTACGGGGGGATTTGAAAAGGGGGAAAACCCTTTTTTTGCGTTTTTTAACCGGGGAAAACAGGGGGGGACCTGGCAATGGGGGGGTCTTTTTTGGAAAAGAAACGGCAGGGCCCTCATACTGGGGGGGGGAGTCTCCCAAACGGGAGGTGGACCTAATTTTCTGGAAAGGGGGCAAAGGGAGCACGGGGTTCGGGGGCCCTTTTGCGGGACAGCGGGGCGGGTCCGTGGCCGGGGGGAGTTGGGCGGATTTTCCTTTGTCCAATTTGGCCCTTTCCTCGAAATTTTCCCATAAATGGGGAAGTTGAGCTATGGGGGGGTCGGGGGTTTGGGGGTCAGAAAGGGGCGTTTTCCCTTTTGACAACTTGGGGTTTGGTTTTAGGCCCTCAAACAATTTGTCTGCAACTTTACCTCCTTTTGGGTTCCGGTTGCTCCGTTTTTTGGTTTTTGCGGGGGCTTAAAAATTAAATTCGTGGGGGGTGGCCCGACATGTTCCGGGGTGCAGAATGTTTTTGGGTTATTCCTTTCTCGATTGCATTTAACGGTTCAGGAACTTGGGGCCATCGGCGGCGGGGGAGGGAGAGAAATGGGCCCCCTTTACCTTTGAGCGCGCATCCAGCCCCAACCATTTTGGGTCCGGGCCTTCCCTTCCTGGGACCTGGTTGGCCTATGGTAGGGCCCTGGGAGATTTGGGGCAAATGCTTGCGGGTTTTTTTCCGGGGGTCGGCGGAGGGGGATGAGGTAGGGGCACTTTTTGTGCCTGATGGTTTTACTGGGGAGGGGCCCTTGGGGGGTCGGTTGGCCAAAGGGACACCGATTTATGCGGCTTAGCATTTGGCTTTTAAATGGGGAAGGAGGAGGATCTGACAAAGGATTTTTTTTATTTCCCCCGGGCCTTGGCCCGGGTTATGGGGGTTTTGGGGGGGGGGCCCCGGGATTTTCGGGCGCCCCTGGGGGTTTTTGGGGTTGTTGGAACTTTAAAGGGGATGGTGCATCAGTGGGGGCCTCGGTACGAGGTGGCTTTATTTCCCTGGCCTTCTCGTTTTGCCTTTTTTTTGGGGGGTTGGAGGGTGGGGATTGGTTTTCCCCCATCGTGGGAGAGGGGGTGGCCTGCAGCCCGGGGGGACTTTGGGAGCATTATGGGGCTGTGGTATTTTTTGGGTCCGACGTTTAAAGACGGGTCAGGAGGGGAGGGCCAAAAGGTGCTTTTAGGGGATTTACCCAGCTCTCATTTCCCCCTGGCCGCTTTTTCGGGCAATTTTGGGTTTTTTTTCAACGGTTTTGGGGCCCCAAATTTGGGGCACCCAGATGTTCTTTTCCTGTCCCCCTTTTCAATTCGCGGCGGGATTCCCGGCGCTGTTTGGGGGCATTTGGGGGCGGGGGCCCGGGAGTTCGCCCCGCACTCTTTTTTGGTTTTGGGGCGGGGAAAAAAAAGGCGCGGGTTTGGGGGTTTTGTTTTTCCCCAGGTTAAACCGGGAAGGATTTGGAAAATTGGGGGTCGGAACCCGTTCGGGTATATTGCCCCCCAAATTGGTTTGGGCGGGGAAAGGGCATAGGGGTTTGGGGGGGCTGTTGGTTTCCCGTTAGTGCCTGAGTTTTCCGTCACTTTTTGTGTTTTTGTTTCCTTTTTTTAAACCCGGGTTTGGGGCCCTTGGGCCCGGGCTGGGTCCCGGGGCATTTTTTCCTTTTTGTTTCCCCTGGGGGCGCGGAGAGAGCGGAAAGTCCGGAAAACCCAGGTGCCAAACCGGGTTTTTTGCGGGGATGTGGGAGGAAATTTGGGGGGATAGGACGCGTGGGATTTAGGTGGCTTTGGGGGTGGTTTCCCGGGAAATTTTTTTCGGTAGCGCCCTTGGATAAACCCCCGATGTTTTGGGGTTGCATGCCGGGGGGGAATGATTTGGGCTCCCTTTTTCTCGGGAGGGTGGTTAAGAAAAATTTTAAAAATGACCCGTTACGGTTTTTTGGTCCCGTTCCCCGGCTGGGCATTGTATGGTCCCACATTGGGGTTTTTCCCGGCAATTTGTTGGCGGGGCCAGGGCGGGGATTGGGGCCCAACAAGGCCCGGGGAAAAGCCAAAAGGTTTAGGGGCAGGGTTTGTGGGCCCCTAAATGGGGGGGGGTTTTTCCCCAAACCAAAAGAATTTGGAAAAACAAGGGAAATGGGGAACTTTTGGAGAGCGGGGGGGGGTCATCTGACGGTGGGTTTGGAATTTGGGCTTTTGGGGGGCCCCGGGCTCAGGAGGGGAAATTTAGAAGGGGTCTCGGGTTTTGGGGGGCCCCGCGTGCATGAGGGTCATGGCAAAGCTCGCGTTTTTGGCGGGTTTTTTTGAGTTGGGGGAGAAAAATTTTTGAGGGGGTCCTTCGGGTAGGATTTTCCCCCAGATTTGGGAAAAATTGACGGCCCGGGGAAGGGGGGCTTTTTTCGGGGGGGTTATCCCGGGGACAAAAAAAGAGGGGCCATAGAGTATCTTTTTGGGGCCTTTCCCACCAGTGAGTAAAAGGGTGGGGCAAAATGGTGGGGGTTTTTTCCCCTTTGGGGATTTGGTCGCCGGGTCCGGGTTTTGGGGGTCCAAAGGGCCCCTCCATTTTGGGACTGTGGGTTTTAAAAAATGTTATTCGGGGTTTTTTATGTGGTTGTATATAATATATATATGTATATGGGAGGGCAAAAAGGGCAAAAGGGGAATTTTTTTATACGTGAGGGTAAATTTTATTTACTTTTTAAAAAATCTAATACCGGTTTACAGATTTATACTATTTTAAACTGGTTTTTTGTTTTAAATTTTTGTGTAATTTTTTTAATAAACGGGGTGCTGTGGGCCCAAAAAATTTAAACCAAACAGGTTTTGGGCGTGTCAAACACTTTTGGGGGGGGCAGCAGGGGGGTGGGGAAACAAGGAAAATTTGGGAAAGAAGATTGGGGGGGGCAGGGCCGCGCAGAAATCAGCGTTTTCCCTGGGGCAAAGCCCCTCACCCATCCAAACCAATATTTTTACGGGGGCACTGAGGGGGGGAAACATCCAAAAAAAGCTGTTTTTTGGATATGATTTCAAATTTTTTGGCTTTAATCCCCTTCCCCATTTAAGGGGCTCAAATGAGTCTGAGTGACTTTGGGGAAAACTACAAATCCCGTAGGTATGGACTAAAACTCCCAGCTTACAGTATGTTTTCCCATAGCTTTTTTGAATGTGTTACTTTATGTATAGAGCTGGTTTTTGGTCAATTTTACGCTTTGGATTAAAGTGAGCATTTTTTGGGTTGGGAATTTTTAATTTAAGGAATTTGTGGCCAAATTAAATGGACATATAATTTTATTGCAAAGTAAGGTGGTACCCACATTTTAAACAAATTTTATTTAGGAAATAGTGTTGAAGTGTTATTTGGCCATTAAATGGCATTGCTATGTAGGCACCATATAATGTCATATGATAATTTGACACCATAAGACTATACAAAATGTGGAGGAGGGGGCTAACAATATGCCATGCAGGGCCTCAGCTAATGTAAGGTACAGTAGTCTCTGGTGATAACATCCAGTAAAATTGACATGGGAAACTTGCAAATTAAATAATAAACATTTTCACCATTTATTATTTTTGTTTTAGCTGCTCCCTTAGTGACCCATAGTGTACAGCTCGTCTCCAGTGGATACGACCAGTGACGAGAGCTCCTCAGTCCTGGTCGCACATGCCAGGGCATCACCTCTCCTCAGTAGCTACTGTCAGTCTCTTCCTGCTTAGTAATCACACACACTCACTGCTGAGCAAGTGTTCAACCCCAGTGCTGTCATTCTACTCCCATCCTCTGTACTCCTAGTAATCACAGACACTCACTGCTGACGAGTTTCAACCCCCGGTGCTGTTATTCCTACTCCCATCCTCGTACTCCTTAGTAATCACACACACTCACTGCTGAGCAAGTGTCACCCCAGGTGCTGTCATTCTAAATCCTTCCTCTGTACTCCCTATAAAATCACACACACTCACTGCTGAGGAAGTGTTCAATCCAGTTGCTGTCATTCACTCCTGTCTCTGTACTCCTTAGTAATCACACACACTCACTGCTGAAGAAGTGTTCAATCCCAGGGGCTGTCATTCTACTCCTGTCCTCTGTACTCCTTAGTAATCACACACACCCCCTGCTGAGCCAGTGTTCCACTCCTGGTGTTGTCTTTCTACTCCCGTTCTCTGTACTCCTTAGTAATCACACACACTCACTGCTGAGCGAGTGTTCAACCCCAGGTGCTGTCATTCTACTCCCGTCCTCTGTACTCTTTAGTAATTAGTCAAACAGTGCAGACAAGTTATCATTATGCTGCTTGTTTTTTTCATCTGTCTGTTGGCAGTTTTACATCACCCCCCTCGATTTGGTTTGTGCATTAAGGAAGAAAAAAAATCATCTACATGTTTTGTCCCTGCATGAGTTTGAGACATAGTACACTAAGTATAACTTAGGGGTAGAAGGGGAAGAGCATCATCTCTGTCTTGGGCATTAAATGTTTTGTGTCTGCATGAATTTGACCCTGGGACCCCTATGCTGAAAGGCAGAAGTGCTAAACACTCAGCTACATTGTAGCTACTCACAGCTCTTTACATAAACAAGCCTTTGTTTGACTAGAGTGAGCACACTGTGGGGAAAAGCATGGTGATGTCAAGCCTGCTTGGTCACATGATATGCAATTCAAATAAATCATACACGCCCCTTTTGAGCACACGGAAAACTGGAGCAGGACAAACCAAGCATAAAATGCCTTTGTGGCAAAACCCCTTTAACTCATCGGAAAAACTCCTGTAACCACCCAAGAAAGAAGTGTGACAATACACTAATAAATTTGGGTGTAAAAGGGGGAAAACATCATCTCGTCTTGGTTTTTACATTTTGCTCTGCGGGAATTTTGTCCCGGGGGACCAGGGCCGGGACGACGGGAGGCCAAGGTGGGGCGATCCCCTAGGGCGCCACCCAGCCACCCCTAAGGGGCCGTCAGGCCCCGACCCTCCCCCGGGCCCCGGGCCGCTGCCGTGGCCGAAGTCCCGGGGTTCTGTACCGCTTCTGCGGAGCATAGAGAAAAAGCGCCCCTGCCCCCAAAAAGGTCGGGCCCCCCCCCGGAACGCTGGATCCTCCGGGAGCGCGGGGGCCCAACACAGGGGGGCCGACGGGTCCTCAAGCCTGGGACCCTCCGAGGCCCGTGCGCCTCAGCCAGCACGTCGCGATGATGTGATTCTCACGACCTGCCTCTCCTCGGGCGCACAGCGCGTCACAGGCCGTGCCCCAGGAGCTGCCGGGGAAAGCGCGGGAAGGGGACAAAAGGAGCGCCCCCCGGGGGAATTGGGTAATTTAATGTTGTTTTTTTTTTAAATCCCTCCCGTGGCCCCTATATCCCCCTGCGGCCCCTATAATACCTCCTGCGGCCCCCATATCCTCCCGCGGCCCCCATAATGCCTGCCTGCGCCCCATAATGCCTGCCTGGGGCCCCCTAATCCTCCGGGGCCCCCCCTTAATCCTGCCTGGGGCCCCCAAAGCCTCCCGGCCCCCTAATCCCTGCCTGGGGCCCCCTAAAATGCCTGCCTGGGGCCCCCATAATGCCTGCCCGCCCCATAAGCCCCCTTTTGGGCCCCCTTACCTGCCTGCGGCCCCCATAAGCCTGCCTCGGCCCCCAAATGCCTGCCTGGGGACCCCTTAATCCCCCTGGGGCCCCCTAATGCCCCTGCGGCCCCCCTTAATGCCGCCTCTCCCCCTATATCCTGCCTGCGGCCCCCAAAAGCCAGCCTGGTGCCCCCCAAATGCCTGTCTGGGGCCCACCTATAATCCTTCCTGTACCCCCTATTTTCTTCTGGGGGCCCCCAGCCCTGCCTGTGCCCCCTATATCCTGCCGTGGCCCTATAATGCCTGCCTGCGGCCCCCTAAAATACCTGCCTGGGGCCCACATAACCTGCCGAGGTCCCTACCCTGCCTTGCCCCCCATACCCCCGCCTTGGGGCCCCCCAAAAACGCCTCCGGGTGCCCCCAAACCCTGCCTGTGGCCCCCATAACCCTCCTTTGGGCCCCCCATACCCGCCTGGGGCCCCATAATCCCTGCCGGGGCCCCATAAGCCTGCCTGGGCCCCTAAAAAACCCCCTGCCTGGGGCCCCCAAACCCCTCCCTTAGCCCCCATTAGCCTCCCTAACCCTACTATATATTTGCCTGACCCCTATATATCCCCTCCTAGTGCCCAAATTTTTAATCCCTCCCTTTCCCAAGGGAAAATATCAATATACCCCTGACTGAGAGGGCATATCTATATCCCTTTTCTGACTAAGGGGACTTAATCCAAAATTTAAGGGGTTCTGAAATTAGGAATCTAAGATATTTGTGTCCAAATCCTCAGTGACGATTTTGGCCGGGAGAAATTTGGGGATAAGGGGGAAACCCGGATGGAAAGAAAAAGGGAAATGAACGACGCTGATCAAAAAGACGCCTCCGTGATCACTAAATTAACTGCAGTGAATCACTTATATGTCTGCAGAGTCTACATCAACTAGTTCTACCCTATAGGGCCCCTGTATGGGGGGTATATTAAACAAGCCTGTGTACAGCGATAGTCACATTGGGGGTCGTGTTTGGGCAGGGTCTGGCAGAAATTTTTTAATCCTTAAGTAGTAATAGTTTTGGGGCTTGGTTTGTAGGGGTGTTTTTAGAACCCAAAGATTTTTCCGGGAGATTTTCCCATGTATCGGTGGATTATTTATACTGTTATTTTGGGGGATTGCACTGTCAAACGAGGGGACGTTTTTAAAATGCTAATTTTCGGCTGATTTTTATTGTGAGTGACTCTGAGGGGAAAGGGGGGAGCTATGTGGAATAGCAGAAAATTAGTGAAGGGCCGGCGCAGGGGGAGAGGGAAATTTGTTGTGTTGTGGGGGGTATTTTTTTGAAGCGAGGGGGGGGGGGCCCATTGGCTGTACTCGCCTAGGGGACCAAAAGCCTTGTGGGGGGCCCCCCTGGGGCCCCTTTTGCGAAAGGGAAAAGTGCTAACCACTCACTACATTGTACTACCTCAGCTCTTTAATAAAAAAACCTTTGCTTTACAAGGAGCACACTGAAAAAAAAGCCATGGTGGGTGTCAAGCCCGCGGGCACATGATGCATTCAAACAAATCAACACACCCCTTTTTAGCAATGAAAGCTAAGGGGAGAAATCAACATGAAACCTTTTTGGGGAAAAAACCCCTTTAACCCATCTGGAAGAACCCCATGTAAACCACCCTATGTGTGACATAGTACACAAGTGTAAGTCAGGGGTAGAAGGGGAAGAGCATCATCTATGTCTTAGGCATTAATGCAGTTGGAAACCTTCCTTTAAAGACCCCATGTTTGCCCCTGAATGACAACACAGACTGCATATAAGTCTTGTAGAAACCTGAATTCAATCAGAAATGTATCATTTATTACAGAAATCTGATTCTGGAAAAGGAGAGATAGTTGTCAGCACCAATGTGGTCAAGAACCACGCGTATTCCCTGACCGGGGCAGAAGAGGTAAGATATATATATATACACATACTGTGATGAGCTTGCACATTGGGTTTAACACGAACGATGAATGGTTGCCATTTTTCAAACAGCCCTATTGTGGGGAACACGGCCAATTTTTGAGGTGAGGAATCCATGGGGGTACAAAGAATGGAACGGAGCCTGGAGCGATGTAAGGGGTTTTTAAAAAGGGGGTTTCCCAAAAGGGGGGGGGAAAAAAAAAGGGGGTGTTGGGGGGGGAAAAGGGGGGGGGGGGGGGGGGTTTTTTTGGGGGGGGGGGGCCCCCTTTTTTTTCCCCCGGGGAAAATTTTGGGGGGGGTTTTCCCCGGGGGAAAAAAGGAAAAGGGGTTTTTAAATTTTCCCCCCCTTTACAAAACCCCTTTTTTTTTAAAAAAGGGCCCAAAAAAAAAATTTTGGGTTAAACCCCCAAAAAAAAAAATTTTTTTTAAAAGGTTTTGGGGGGAAAAATGGGTTTTAAAACCCCAAAAAACCCCTTTTTCCCTTTTGGGGGGAAAAAAAAGGGGGGGGGGGGGTTTTAAAAAAAAAAAAATTTTTTTCCCCAAAATTTTAAACCCCAAAAAACCCCAAAAAACCCCAAAAAAAACCCCCAAAAAAAATTTTTTCCCCCTTTTAATTTTTTTTTTTAAAAAAAATTTTTTTTAAAAGGGGAAAAAACCCCCCTTTTGGGGGGGGCCCCGGGGGGGGAAAAGGGGGTTAAAAAAATTTAAAAAAAAGGGGGCCCTTTTTTTTTAAAAAAAAAAAATTTTTTAAAGGGGGCCCCCCCGGGGGGGTTTTTGGGGGGAAAAACCCCATGGGGGGGTTGGGAAGGGGGGGTTTTTTTTTGGGGGCCCTTTTTTTTGGGGGAACCCCCCAAAAAAAACCCGGAAAAGGGTTTTTCCCGGGGTGGGGAAAAAAAAATTTTGGGGGCCCAAAGGGGCCCCGGGGTTTAACCCCCTTTAAAAAAAGGGTCCCCCTCAAAATTTGGCAAACCCCCAAAGGAAACCCTTTCCCGAGGCCCCCCCAAAAAAAAAGGGGGGGGAAAAAGGGTCCCCCCGGGGGGAATTTAAAAAAAAACCCCTTTTCCCAAAAAGGGGGGGGAAATTTGGGGGTTTTTTTGGGGTTTAAAAAAAAAGGGGGTTTTTTTTGGGGGGAAACCCAAAAAGGGGGAATTTTTTAAAAAAAAAAAAATTTTGGAAAATTTCAAAAATTAAAACCTTTTTTTTTTAAAAAAATTTTTTTTTTAAAAAGGGGGGGAAAAAAATTTTTAAAAAACCGGGGGAAAATTTTTCCCCCTTTTTTTTGGGGGGGGGGGGAAAAAAAAAAAGGGGGGGGGTTTTTTTTTGGGGGGGATTTTTGGGGGGGCCCCCAAAAAAATTCCCCCGGGGGGGGAAAAAATTTTTTGGGCCCTTTTTTTTTTAAAAAAAAAACCCCCCCTTTCGGGGGGGCCCCCTTTTTGGGGTCCCCCCCCCTTCCCCCCTTTTTAAACCCCCCAAAAAGGGGAAAGGGAAAAAGGAAACCAGGGGGAACCCCCCCGGGGCCCCCCCCGGGGGAAAAAAAAAGGGGGGGGTAAGGGGGAAAGGGGTTTCCCCCCCCCCCTTTAAAAACCCCAAAAGGGGGGGGGGTTTTTTTTCCCCCTTTTTTAAGGGGGGAAAATTTTTAAAAAGGGTTTAAAGGGTTTTTGGGGTTGGCCCCCCCTTTTAAAATTTTATTTTTGGGGGGGGTTTTGGGCTAAGCCCGGGAAAAAAGGGAGGGTTTTTTTTTTTTTAAAAAAGGGGGGCCCAGGGGGTTAAAGGGGGGGGGGCCCCCTCCCCAAAAAACCCCCCAAAAAGGGGGTTTGGAAAAATTGGGGGGGGGGGCCCCAAGGGGCCCCCTTTTCCCGGGGAAAGGGGGGGGGGGGCCCCCAAAAAAAAACCCCCCCCCGGGGGGGCCCCCCAAAAAAGGGGGGGCCCCCCGGAACGGGGGGAAAAGGAAAAAGGGGGGCCCCCTTAAAAAATTTCCAAAAACCCCGGGGCGGGAACCCCAAACCCCCCCCCCCCCCTTTTTTAAAAAATCTATTTTTTTGGGGGGGGGGAAACGGGGGGTTTTTTTTTTTCCCCTTTTGGGGGGTTTCCAGGGGGAAAATTTGGGGGAAAAATTTTTTAAAGGGGGGGGGGGTTTTTTAAAAAAAAGGGGGCCCAAAAAATTTTGTTTTTAAAAATTTTTTGGCCCCCCCCCAAAAAAGGGGAAAATTTAAAAGGCCCCCTTTTAAGGGGGGGGAACCAAAAGGGTTTTAAATTTAAAAATAAAAAATTTTTTTTTTTTTTTTTTTTTTTAAAAAAAAATTTTTTTCCTTTTTTTTTTTAAAGGGTTTTTTTTTCCCCAGGGGGGGAAATTAAAAAAATTTTTATTTTTTTTTTTGGGCCCCCAAGGGTGGGGGGGGGTTTAAAACCCAAAAAATTTTCCGGGGGAAATTGGGGGGTTATTTTTTTTTTTTAAAAAAGGGCCCCGGGTGGGGGAAAAAAAGGGGGGGAACCATAAAAAGGGGGTTTTCCCCTTTTTTAAAAGGGAAAGGGAAAGAAATCCCCCTTTTTTTTTGGGGGGGGGGGGGTTTTTTAAACCCCTTTTTAAAGGGGGGGGGAAAAAAAATTTTTTTAATTTGGGGGGTTTTTGGGGGGGTTTTTAAAAAAAAAGGGGGGGGGCCCAAAATTTGAAGGGGGGGGGAAAAAAAAGGGGGTTGGGGAAAGGGGGGGAAAAAAAAAAGGGGGGGGGTTTTAAAAGGGGGGAAAAGGGGGGGGGGGCCCGGGGGGAAAAAGGGGGGGGGACCCTGGGGAAAAAAAAAAATTTTGGGCCCAAAGGGGGGGAAAAATTTTTTTTGGGGGGGGAAAAAAGGGGGGGAAAAAGGGGGCCCGCGGCCAAAAAAATTTTTTGGGGGGGGCCCTTTGGGGGGAAAAAAAAATTTTTCTGGAAAAAAGGGGGGTTTGGGGGGAACCCAAAAAAAGGGGGGCCCAAAAAAGGGGGTTATAAAAAAACCCGGGGGGAAAAAAAAGGGGGGGGGGGGGGGGGAAAAAAGGGAAAAAAAGGGGGCCCCTTTTAATTAAAAAAAAAAAAAGGGGGGGGGTTTTTTAAAAAAGGGGGGGAAATAAAAGGGGGGCCCGGTTTTTGGGGGGGAAAAACCCTTTTTTTTTGGGGGAAAGGTTAAAAAAAGGGGGGGGGGGGGGCCAAAGGGGGGGGGGGTTTTTGGGGGGGGAAAAAATTTTTTTCCCTTTTTTTTTAAAAAAAGGGTTTTAATTAAAAAAAGGGGGAAAAAGGGGGGGAAAAATTTTTGGGGAAAGGGGGTTTGGGGGGGGGGTTTTTTTGGGGGGGAAAAAAAATTAGGGGGGGAAATTTTTGGGTTTTTTTTCCCCCCCCCAAAAAAAAAATTTTTTTTCAAAAAAATTTTTTTTTGGGAAAATTTAAAAAGGGGGAAAGGGGGGGGTTGGGGGGGAAGGGGGGGAAAAAAAAGGGGGGGGGGGGGGGGGGGGTTTTCCTTTCCTTTTTTTTTTGGGGGGGGAAAAAAGGGGGCCAAAAAAATTTTCCCCCCGGGGAAAAAAATTTTTTATTTAAAAAAAATTTTTTTTTTGGGGCCCACAGCCCCCGGGGGAAAAAAAGGGGGGGGGGGGTTTTTTGGGGTTTGGAAGGGGTTTTGGGGGGGGGAAAAAAATTTTGGGGTTTTTTTTTTTTTAAAAAAAAGGTTTTTTTGGGGGGGAAAAAAAAAATTTTTTTTTTTTTGGGGGGAAAAAAAAATAAGGGGGAAGGGTTAAAAAAAAGGGGGGGGGAAAAAAAATTTTTTTTTTTAAAAAAAAAAGGGGGGGGTTTTTTCCCCCGGGGGGTTGGGGGGGGAAAAAAAGGGGAAAAAAATTTTTAAAAAGGGGGGGGGAAGGGGGGGGGGGAAAAAAGGGGGGGGGGGGATTAGGGGGTTTTTTAAAAGGGGGGCGGGAAAAACCCCGGGGGGGGGGGTTTTTTTTTAAAAAAGGGGGAAAAGGGGGGTTTGGGGGGGCCCTTTTAAAAAGGGGGGGAAAAGGGGGAGGGGGGGGGTTTTTTTGGGGGGGGGGTTTTAAAAAAAAAACTTAAAAGGGGCCCCGGGGTTGGGGGGGAAAATTTTTCCCCGGGGCCCAAAAAAAAAGGGGGGGGGAAAAAAAGGGGAAAAGGGTAACCCCCCCGGGGGGGGGGTTTTTTAAAAAACCCAAAAAATTTTTGGGGGGGTTTTTTAAATTTTAAAACCCCAAAATTTTTCCCAAGATTTTTTTAAGGGGGGTTTTTTTTTTAAAAAAACCCTTTTTGGGGAAATGGGGGGGAAAAAGGGAAAAAAGGGGGGTTTTTTTCCCCGGGGAAAAAAAAATTTTTTGGGCCCCCCAAAATTTTTGGAAAAAGGGGTTTTTGGGGGGGGGAAAAAAAAGGGGGGGGGGGTTTTTTGGGGGGAAAAAAGGGGGGGGGAACAAAAAAGGGGGTTTTTTATTTGGGGGGGGGGGGCCCCCAATTTCCAAAAGGGGGAATTGGGGGGGGGGGTTTTTTTTTTTTTTTTAAAAAAAAATTTTTTAAAAAAAATTTTGGGGGGGGGAATTTTTTTTTTAAAAAGGGGGAAAAAATTTTTTTGGGGAAAAGGGGGGGGGGTTTGGGGGGGGGGGGGGGGGGAAAAAATTTTGGGTTTTTTTTTTTTGGGGGGGGGGTTTTTAAATTTTGGGGTAAAATTTTTTTGGGGGGGGAAAAAGGGGTTTGGGGGGGGAGGGGGGGGGGAAAAAAAGGGGGGTTTTTTAAAGGGGTTTTTTGGGAAAATTTTGGGGGGGGGGGTTTTTTAAAAAGGGAAAAGGGGGGGTTTTTTTGGGGGAATTTTTTTTTTTTTAAAAAAAAAAATTTTTTTTTTTTTGGGGGTTTTTTTTTTTTTTTTGGAAAAAAGGGAAAAAAAAAACCCCCCGGAAAAAAAATTTTTTTTTTTTTTAAAAATAAATTTTTAAATTTTATATACAAGCTACAGGGGGAACCTGTTTCTCCTGATTTGTCTTTTTTTTAAAAATTCCTTGTTTTTTTTGGGGAATAAAAAGGGGCCCCTTCTCTTATGTCTGTGTTGCGCTGTTCTCCTGTTATTCCTCCTGGAAAAGTATGACGAATCTGGGCAGATAGGTGTTTTTCCTAAAGAGTGTTCCCCGGGAAAACCCCTGGGATTGTCCAATCAGTGCTGACATACAGTGAGTGCAGGGGCACAGCCCTTTGATAACTGTAATGGTCACACCCCCCGACAAATTCAGTAAACAATTTTTCCCGGGGGAAAAACAAAGGAACAGCACAACACAGATATAAAGAAAAGGATTGTTATATCACAGGGAACACAAGGGTTTTACTAAAACAGACCGGTCCCAAGGGGTCCCCATATCCTCTTTAAAGGTGATTTTCAAAAAGAGAAAAATACTAGAAATTCATATGTCCTATAAAAGGTATGTAGACTTTTGCATTTGTTTTATTGCTCTAACACAGAGGTCCCCAACCTATGGCTCTGTAACTACTGCAGTATCACAGTACCCAGCATGTTGAGGGTTGTAATCAGGGCTGTGGCGTCGGAGTCGTGGAGTCGGAGCCTATTTTGCAGGAGTTGGAGTCGTCATAAAATAACCAACCCCAAAAAAATAATTTAAATTTGTCCAGTTAAATTCGATGCAAAAGCCCAAAAGGGAATTGGGGGGCCGGCCATTTCACCGGGTCCCATATCTTCACCTCACACAAAGAAAAAAGTGTAAGGTTTATGACAAGGAGCAAAGGGAAAGCGCTGCCCAGGGGGAAAAAATTGCGCTCCCCCCAAAAAGATTTTTTTTTTTTGCCCCAAAAACTTTTACCTGCTTCCAAAGAAGTAGAAGATCCCAAATATTCACAAAAAAGGGTTTCGGCTGAGGCATTCCTTTTTTACCCTGACAATTTTTAAGAAGTTCCCCTGTGGTCACCGCTTTTCACCCAACCCAAGTTATTGGTAGAGAGGCCGTTCTTAGCCGGGGAAAAAAATGAATCAAATGTGAAGGGCTCTATCAGGATCGATGGGGGCAATACTATTTCTCAGAACAAATTCAAGACCCCACAAATGTTCCCGCAGTGTTTTGCATATTTTTCAATTTTTGGTGTTTTAAAGTCATATCCAATAAATACATTTTCCACTGACCCAAACAAAATTTTAAAAAAAAGATTTGAACTTGTGGAACAAAATATTGAAAAAAAATAAACCGGGGCGCTCGTCCACAAACAATAAAACCTCGTGCAGGCATACGTAGAAAAAAATAAAGGGTTTTTTTTTAAAAATTTTAAAAACAATAAAAGCATAACGCGTTTTTGGGGCACAAAAACACTTTCCCCAGAAAAGTGGGCCGATAAAGACCCAAAGGACAATAAGACACCAAATTTCCCCTATCGGACACAATTTTATCTGCGTGGGAAAAAAGTCCCCCGTTTAACACGACGGGCCCCTGATGAACAGCGCTCCACAACTAGAGCCATCATCACACCAGGGTTTTTTTACTTTTTTTTATCACCACTTTCAGTCCTTATGACATTTAAAGTTTTTTGCATGTACAGATGTGCCGGGAACATCATATATCTATCCAGGAAAAATTTTTAAAAAGGGAAAGCTGCTAGATTATTTTTTCAGGTTTTCTCTTTTGTATTTTTTTTCTCTTTTAAAAAGCACCCTTTTTTTTTTCCCTTTTTTTTTTTTTCCTGCAAATCGCTTTTTCAGGGTTTGGTTTTGAAGGGGCTTTACAAAACTCAGTGTAACTAAGCAGCTTTTTTTTTTCATTGGTCATACAATCCCCCCGCTGCGAGTTTTTTTAACAATAAAGGTTATTGATCTGTATAGGAAAAAACCAATCACATGCGTGTTAAACCAAATATATAAACAGTTTTTGTTTCCCCTTTTAAACCCTGTTTAATAACCCAGAACTGAGGAATGTCTTTGTGGGCACGAAACGCGTTGCAATTTATTTTTCTTATTTAAAAAAAACTCCCTTTTTAAAACTATGTAAATGCCGCACGAGGGAAATTTGTTTTTGACGACGCCCGGGTTTTTATTTTTTTCAATATTATTTTTTCCCCGATTTTTTCCCCCCAGGATTATACCAAAGGGGGTTTTGGGCCACTGGGTGCTGTCCTTGGGGGCTTTAAATTTTGCCAAACCCAAATTTTTAGACCTTTTGGCCCCCTAAAAAACCCGCACAAAAACCTGCAGGTGAGAGGATTATCGGTTTTTTTGTTGCTTTTTTTTTACTTTCCCAAAGTAAACTTCACTATAAAGCGCCATTTTCCCCCCCCTTTGTTTTTTTTTTTTTTTTTTGCAATTTAAGTTTTGAACTTGTGAGACTTCAGGCTTTTCCCTAAACCACCCTCCCTACAGCTTTTTACATAGGCAAATGTAATTTTTTATACAGTCATCTTACCGATCCCTTAAAAAAAATTTGAAATTGGAAGTTTTAAACTTTTGCTTTGTTTTTGCAGATTCTTTCCTGAACTTTCATTGTTACTTTTTTTCTCCTAAAAATCAAAAGTTAATTTGTTTTATTTTGTTATTTTTTGGGAAAACTACCTTTGGTTTTCCCAAAACTGCCCCAATTCCCTTTTTTGGCTCCCGGACAGATTAAACATCTCTTTACCAAAACTGAAACCCCAAAATTTTTTCTACACATTCCCCCCGTTGGTGCAGACTGGGCTTGGATACAAATAAAAGCTTTTTTTTTCAAATCTAAACCCCCAAGTGTTCAAAAAAACAAAACATTGTTACCCCTTTTTCTTGCAAATGTCTGTTCTTTCCTAAAAGCTTGATTAATTTTAAAACCCAAAAAGGGGAAAAAACCCCAACGTTTTTCCCTTTTTCTACAAATTTAAAGGGTTTTCACATAAACATGCGCCGGGTATGAGGGAAATCAAAATTTGGTTTGGGGGTCGGAAATTTTTGGGGAAAATTTAGGGGTCGGGGTCGGGGCCCTTTTGGGCCCGCCGACTCCGCAGCCCTGGTTGTAATTTTGCAACAGCTGGAGAGCTACAGATTGAGGACCACTGCTGTAATGTGTCTGTAAA
Organism: Phyllomedusa bahiana; assembly: GCA_025379985.1. Classification (NCBI taxonomy): domain Eukaryota; kingdom Metazoa; phylum Chordata; class Amphibia; order Anura; family Hylidae; genus Phyllomedusa; species Phyllomedusa bahiana. Next base: position 20,023 of record JAODAL010030501.1, read on the forward strand.
ATCAGGAATCTTTGCAAATTATTTTAAGAATCTCAAATTATTTTTACGGACTCATCCCAGTGCTGGATTCAGAAGCAATAGCATCGCGGATATAACAAAAGCAGTATAACTGTGAGTTCACCACTGGGGAAATACAAGATCCTGCAGCGTCTGTCTATCACTCTGCGCACCACCCTCCCCTCTCCATAGACTTCTATGGGCAGCTTGTATCTTTCAGTGAGGTAGTAATCTGTCTTGTCTCTCATGATGGATTTTAGTAGTAAACTGAGAGTGAGTTATCAGTGCAGGAGGCAGGGGTGACAAGATATGGCTCTTAAGTTGAAAAACAACCATTGTTCTCAAATAAGATGTGTTACAAAGTTCCTTATATTCACTTGTACTATTGTCCTATAACAGATCTGCACAACATATGGGATACCTGTCTGCTTGTGCGAACTCTATCCCAAAATGGGGAGTATCACCAGTTTAGGGGCGTTCCCAGGTGCTACGGGGGTAGTCCCAGATAGCCCAGGGGTAGTCCCCAGCAGTCTGGGGGGTGGGTCTGAGTGGTCGGGGTAGAGTCCCAGGCAGTTTTAGCCCCCACATCCTGCCAAATTTTCCAAGTCTGATCTATGCAAAGTTACTTGAAAGGACGGTGTCCATTTACTCTACCTCTTTCACCTATTTCTTTAAGACACCATCCAATGTCCAACTGGGCAAAGATTTCTTCAAGAAAAACAAAGAAGTTGCTCGTATGGACGTGTACAAGAACCACCGCGAGGTGTCCAAACGCCTCCAGCTCCCGGTCGGCAGCTACCTGGTTGTTCCTGCAACTTTTTATCCCTCTCAAGAAGCTGATTTCTGTCTACGTGTCTTCACAGAGAAAGACGCTGAAACTTTGTAAGTCACCCACACTGTAGTATTTTCCTGCAGCTGCCTGTAGGGGGAGCTCACAGCTTCTCAGGTTTTACAGCCCTATTGAATTTAATGCTTAGAATCCCTGTACACAAAGAGGGCCCTCTAGTGGTGACAGCAGACAGGCAGAATATTATCATTGATCTATATGACTATGTAAAGGGAAGCAGAGTTGGGTTTTATATGGAAGAATGCAGCTCCAAACCCTATCCAAATACATTATTAACCAAGACACGATAGATTAAGAGGAGATCTCAGCGGCTAAGAGGGACATATTCAGAATTTTTCTATTGGGCCCTATGGTTTCTGTCCTTGGCTGCAATCCCCACATTAGTCATTAGACAGGAGGACGCTATGTGGCATGTCCTATTCTCTTCTCTTCTGTTGGTCTATGTGTGACCTCATAGGTTGGTGAGGAAAAAGCTTCTGAGATCAGGTAAAGAACTTCATTAGATGCCAACAAATAAGTAATCACTGACCCACCTGGAATATAATTATGTACCCACCTGACCACCAGGAGTATTAGTATTGTTGTCATATACATTATTGTACTGCAGCTCAGCTCTAGTAAAGTGTATAGGTCTAAGCTGTAATACCACACTCAACCTGTGGACACATGTGGCGCTGTTTTTGGAAAAAAGCAGCCATGTTTTACAAATCATATACAGGATTTGACACACTGGCCATTTTGCAGGTTTTCCCACCTACAAAGAATGGGAAGGTCTGTAATTTTTATCCTAGGTTCACTGTGAGAGACAGAATCTAAAAAAATCCAGAAAATCACATGATTTTTTAAATAATTAATTTGCATTTTATTGCAGGAAATCAGTATTTGATCACCAAACAAGCAGCAAGAATTCTGCCTCTCACAGACCTGTTAGTTTTTCTTTAAGAAGCCCTCCTACTCTGCACTCATTACCTGTATCAACTGCACTTGTTTGAATTCGTTGCCTATATAAGACACCTGATCACACACTCAGTTAATCACACTCCAACCTCTCCACCATGGCCAAGACCAAAGAGCTGTCTAAGGACACCAGGGACAGAATTGTAGAGCTGCACCAGGCTGGGATGAGCTACAGGACAATAGGCAGCAGCTTGGTGAGGAGGCAATAACTGTTGGTGAAATTATTAGAAAATGGAAGAAACACAAGATGGCTGTCAATCTTCCTCGGTCTGGGGCTTCATGCAAGATCTTGTCTCATGGGGTAAGGATGAGTCTGAGAAAGGTCAAGAATCAGCCCAGAACTACATAGGAGGACCTGGTCAATGACCTGAATAGAGCTGGGACCACAGGCTCATAGATTACTGTTAGTAACACACTGCACCGTCATGGAGTAAAATCCTGCAGGGCACACAAGGTCCCCCTGCTCACATAGGTGGGAAAGCAAAATCACCAGTGTTTTAAAGGGAATGTGTCATCAAAAAATTAGTCCCATTTTTATGTTACTATATTTACTATTTTGCCATAGGCAAACTTAAACTCTATCAGTTCTCTATCTATAAAGCACTAAAACGTAACTTTTATTATGTATAACACTTAACCTCTATACACACTATTTCAAAACCTGATTTCTAACCTCTCAATTTATCCCTTTCTACTTCTGAAGGAAGGAATAGCTCCTTTTCTATTATCAAGTCTGGTGGAGCACCACAATTAACAGAAGAGCCTTATATATACAGTAATTTACTAACTCCACTAAGGGATCCCAAGTATCCTACTTGGGCCGTCATCCCTAATCCGATGGACATAAAACATATAAGGTTTCCTTGTGAGACCCTCTGCAGCGGGTGACACTTGTAGACAGAGGTGAGAAATCACAATTTAAAATGTCATACCTGACCTCCCCAACATGTTTCACCAACTAAATGGCTTCATCAGGGGATAGAGGTCCGGTCCCATGTGGTCTAAGCTCACTTCCTTTTATATCATGTTAGGTACACACCCTATTCAGGTGCTCACCAATTAGCCATCAGAGAATCCACAAAACCCACCCCCCCCCTTCCACTCTCCTGCACGCACACTGATACTATGTGCTGCCACTGCCACTATGCTCCCATAAACAACATTTCTCAGACAAGTTCACCATCTCCATAGCGGGCTTGCGCCCTATCTTACCATGCGTCCCGCGACCGCGTACTGTATCAATGGAGATATCTGCCCTGACTGTGATGGACTTCCGTCCAATTTCTCTCATTTTATTGCGTCTGCGTGGCTCACATACTTTACAGCAGCTTCATGCACATAAGAGACTTAAGACTGACTCAGTCTCATTGACTTCTATAGGAGAGTTTTCTAGTCGTGCTCTGTGACCTGGGAATAAATCACTGTGCAGGGAGGGGAGAGGGGGAGCTGTGACTATCTCCTCTTGTGACTGGTGGATCCTGTGTTATCTATTCACACAGGTGTCTCCTTTCAGCTTGACCCTCTTTGTGCTGATAATGAGCAGACAACTGAGAATCTTTCTCTACAGAACAGGAAGTGTCAGACATTATTAGGCTTAGTGGCCAAAGTGAAAACTGCAGGACTTAAGAATTATTAAAAAAAATATTGAAAGTGATATGGAAAATTTTTAAAAAAATATAACCAAAAATTCTTAAAAATGTGCTGAACATAAAAATGTGAGTTAAACAATAAGTCATTTTTGATGACACATTCCCTTTAAATACTTATTTTGTACAACCTGGTTAAGTGATAACAAAGATCAATCCAAAGATTTTTTTTTTTTGTTAATTATTGTTTTTCACTATTCATTTTTCTAGAGCCCTCGGCAGCGCTGTGGAGGCTAATTTTTATGAGGTAAGAAGTACGTCATAATTTTTAAGTTAATATAATTGTATTTAAGGGGTTGGATCATAAATCATTTTTAAGTAATGGATCATAAGTAATGTCCTATCCAACAAGTAGGGGGATAAATGTCCCTGGAAGTCCCACAGCCGGGATCCCCACTGATCACTAGAATGGGGGACCCAAATCACTATCTGAATAGAGTACATGATGCACGTGCCCCAGGCCAATCCATTCACTAGCAGCTAAAACCAAAATGGTGCAGAATTTTTAATAATGATGAAGGGTGAATTTTTTTATTATTTAAATTGCAAGATTCACACGTCAATATTACTTTAATGATCATCCCAAGTACTACAGGAGATAAAATGATACAATACAGCAAAAGAACAGATATATCAGGAGAACAGGCGGCAAGTGTTCTCAGTATAATACAATGCATGCCTGAGGTTAAAATGAAAGACCTGGGTCATAGTAACTATGGGTAGAAGCAAAAAGGGGGTGCAGGGCACTGGTTTAAAAACTGTAACAGAGCTCCCCTGACGTAGCATGCACCATTTATAATACTGGTCTCTTTTGTTGCAAAGAAAATTTTGTTTAGCCCCCCCGATGGCACGAAGACCCTGGTGCTGCTGTTACCCCTGCCCCCCTTATGGCTACGTCCCCACTCTAAAGGGTAATTTGGGCTGTTACAATGGTTATAAGTTAAATTAAATGTCAACAATACTTCCTCCTTCTAATTCTTCTTTTCTGTCCTTTTAAAGCCTTTAGTACATTCGAGCCCAGATCCAGGAGCTGAGAGCGGAGCAGAGGAGCAGCAGGAGCAGCAGAACCAGGTAACGGATCACGTACATTACTCGCGAACCAGCCTTTTAGTCTCTCCAGAAAGATACACGAGTTCCATGCTACATCAATCTTTCGGTACAAGAGATACAACAGTATCCACTGTAAACACCGCTCTGAGAGCTAAACAGCCTGGACTCCAGACCGATCCCATTGTATCAAACAATTGTGTCAGCAATGCTCGCAGTGCATGTAGTGCAGTCTCTGCGGTAGATACAGGCCCAATGACCACCGTGTTTCCCCGAAAATAAGACAGTGTCTTATATTAATTTTTGCTACTGAAGATGAGCTAAGACTTATTTTTAGAGGATGTTTTTTTTTCTATGAAACAAGAATCACATTTTATATTGTTGAAACAAAACCATCAACCAGTAATTAATATACTGTACAGTGATTTCATCACGAACATCATCAAAGCAGCCAAACTCTGAACTACATAAAAAAAATGCACTAGGTATTATTTTCGGGGAAACAGGGTACTCAGAGCCCTGTGGTGGGCTGAAGTCACAGCAGCTTCCTGCAAGTGCCAGTAGGGGGAGCTCAGGATTAGTTCAATAAATCCATATGCAGCTAGCTCCCCTAGACATGATGTACAGCCCTATAAACAGAGAGAGTAAAACTAGTCTCCCATGATATCCCTGCTGCACAGAAAGGTATCTCCACCTCTTCAATGCTTTTCTACTGCTTTTACACTGTATGATCCACTAAAACAACAACTGAAAGTTGTGCTACAAATTCTGAACCTTCCACGTGCACAGAGTCAATTATGGCATCCGAAACAATACTGCCCATTACTGTCATTATTCATGGGAGATTCTTCACTCTGTTCTCATCTCAAATTAAATACCATTTTTTCCTGATCTTCCTAGAAAGCTGAATTCAATGCTGAGAATCTGAAAAGTGTCCTGAATAATTTATTATTAAAGCGTAAGTTATATTATAGAATCTATAACTCATCTGTATCTATCTATCTATCTATCTATACTTCTATCCTATCTATATCTCGCTCATATCTATCTCATATCTATCTATCTACTCTCTCTCTCACATCGATTCTCTAACATATCGTATTCTATCTATCTATCTAACCCATATCCTATCTCTATCTATCCAAAAAAATTTTTTCTAACTATCCATCTATCATATCTCATATCTATCTATCTCATATCTATCTATCGATTCTATCTATTCTCATTATCTAACCACTAATCCCATATCTTATCTATCCATCTATCTATCTATCTATCTATCTATCTATCTATCTATCTATCTATCTCTCTCTCATATCAATCTATTCATCTCTCTTCTCATATCTAATCTATCTATACTCTCTCTCACTCCTAATCCTATCTAAACCCATATCTATCTATCCCACATCTCTCTATCTCTCAATCTATCTCATATCTATCTAGCCCATATCGAACTATCTATCATCTATCTATCTAACTATCTATCTATCTATCTATTATCTATCTATCTTCTTCTATCTATCCCCATATCTATCTATCAATCCATTATCTATCTATCAATCTGATCCATATCTCTCTATTCTATCCCATATCTATCTATCCAACTAATCCCATATCTACTCATATCCCATTATCTATCTATCTCATATCTATCTCTTCTATCTCCGATCTCTAATCTATCTCACTATCTCTCTCTACTATCTATCACATACTATCATCTATCTATCCTCTTTTCAGATCTATCTATCTATCTATCTATCTATCTACATCTTTCTATCTATCTATCTATCTAATGTCTATTTCACAAATGCCAGAAGTCTTGAGCAACCAAACTGGGGGTACTTGAGGCGCTAAGTTTGTAGAGGACTGATTGATGTTGTAGGGTACATTGCTGAAACATGGCTGGACCTCCGCCGCATATATTGGGCTGTCTCCTCTCTACAAGGTTTAGTAATCTATTTTAGGCAAGACTGAAACATGAGGGGGGAGGAGTGTGTCCTGTATTAATGAGTGAAATGAAGACAAATGTGAAAGAGGTAATACAGTGGGCGGAGCGTAGACTATGAATGGTTAGGAAACATTGTGGGGTCGCAAAACAAGAGCGTATTAAGGCAGAAAACATATTATTTTTGGTGTATATCTATAGACCCCCCGAACATCACTGAGGAGAAAGAAGAACAGATGCATAAACAAATCTGGATCAGGGCAGCACAGCAGGTACAGTGGATAATAATGGTGACTTCAATTTTTCCCAGGGCATAGACGTGGGGTCACGGTTCTGTCACGACTGAAACGAGGTCAGCGACAATTTCCTCAATCTGTTCAGGCATAATTATTATGTGCGCAGTTGGGAGGAACCCACAAGAATTGATGCTCTGTTGGATCTGTCATTCTAACAAAGCCAAACTTGGTCGGAACGTTCATCGGTTTCTGAAAATCTAGGTAACAAGTGACCCCACAATTCTTTAATGTTAGCTAGAGCGCAGACCGAAAAAAAAAAACAGAAGCGAGAAGGCAAAAAACAATTTAGTTTTAAAAGGTGGCCAAATTTCTTCCTTATTGAGGATGCACTACTAGGACCCTAGACTGGATGCACACTATTAACCAAATAACTGATGTCTTAGGCAGCCAAATTGGGAGGAACTGTCATAAATAATACTTTGGGGAAAATTTATTGCGCAATAGGTATTCTAACAGTGGTAAATCTATTATAGATCGACAAAACCTAAAATCCTACATTGCCTTCTCACCCCTGTTAAGAGGGCAATAAACAATAAGAAAAACTTGCAGTTCTAATAATATAAGTCAGCAGGAGGGCCTTTTTTTCCCCCCCCCCCGGGCATCAGCTTTGAAAATTATAGAGAGCTTAATAAAATCTGTAAAAAAGAGTGACAAAAGCAGCTAAAAATTCAAAATGAAAGGCAGGTTGCCAAGCAGCAAGACCTAACCCCAAGAAATTCATTTATCATATAAATCTAAAAAGCCAAAGAAGAGCAAGTAGGACCCTTAAAAGAGCCTGTGATGGCGAGCTCATGGGCACTGGTGACCAAACGAGAAGCGCAGAGGTACTAAAAAAGTTCTTCAGCTCAGTATAGTATACTATCAATGAGATTTAGTAGATTTTGATGGGGGTGGGCTAAGTGCAGATGTAGGTAGTGCCAGTACTGTTAATACATCATCTGCTAAATTAATTGCTCAGTGTAGAAAAAGTCGAAAGCCAAGTTTAAATAAAGCAGAATGTGAAACAAGCTCCAGGCCCTAGATGGCATTCACCCAAGAGTTTCTGTACAAGAGCATCAGCTCGGTTATCCGGTGGGTGCCCCCTTCTACATGATATTTTAGAGATTCCCTGTTGACTGGTATAGTACCTAGGAGCGACTGGCGCAAGCAAATGTACGTTTCCCATCTTCAAAAAGGTTCCAAGTCTTGCCCAGGTAATTATAGACCTGTAAGCATTAACATCTGTTGGTGGAAAAATGTTTGAAGGCTCATAAGGTACACTAATATACAATTGAGTATGTTGACAAACACAACTATAATGGGAGTGATTGTACAGCATGAATTTACTAGGACAGGAAGCTGTCAGACCAATCTGATCTGTTTTTACTGAGAGGTGAGTAGACAGTGTCTGAATCTAGTATGTGGCAGCAGTGGATATATTGTCCCTGGGCCCCGTGTACCTCCATGTCAGGGACGACTGTGGATAATTGTGATTTTAACTTTGCAAAGTCGTTTGACACTGTCCCCCATAAGCGTATGTTAGGTAAACTCACTAAGAATCCATTGGGTTAGAGATAACGTGTGTAAATGGATCAAAAACCGGTCTGCTTGCGATCCGATACTCAGAGAGTGGTGTATATGAAATCCTACACTGAGTGGTCCCCGGTTGAGTGATCGGGTGGCCGCCAGGGCTCAGTATTGAGGTCCTCTCTTATTTATGTATTTATTAACGATATAGTGGACGGTGATCAATAGCAACGGTTTTCTATATTTGCAGATGACACAAAGCTATTCGGTAGTGGTGCAATCTATGGAAGATGCTTCAATAAATTGCAAGCAGGACCTGGACACACTGATGATTGGCATCCACTTGGCAAAATGGGGTCTCACAAATGTGGTTAAATGTAAAGGTTCTGCATCTGTGGCGAGTATAGCGAAAATAATCTACAGGCATCATATGTCCCAGGGGAGAAAACTCTGTGCAGACTCTCTTGTTGAGAAGATCTGCGGCGTTCTTGTAGATCATAGACTAACAAAACAGCACATGCAAATGTCAAATCATACTGCCTCTAAGCCGTAGATATTGGCGTGTATTAAAAGATGCAAATCGACTCGCGTGAGTAGAAGCAATAGTAAATTCAACCACTTGTACAAAGCATTGGCGACCCTCACTTAGAATATCAGCGTTCAGTATTCATGGGCCCCAGTTTTTAGAAGAGATGTAATGGAGCACGAGAGAGTGCAAAGACTAGCAACCAAACATGATACAGCGAAGGAATGAGCATTTAGTTTATGAAGGAGAGTTAGTAGAATTGGAAACTTATTATAAGTCTGGATGCAAAAGACGCTTCGGGTGGGGACATTGATCTAATTTATATATACATACATATACAAAGCGGTCGCATACAAAAAAGATATGGGGACAAAATTATTTAAAGTGAACAGGCCCCCCACAAAAGACAAGGGGGACATCCCTTCGACTAGAGAAAAAAGGATTCAATCTCCAGAGGAGAAGGGCGTTTCTTCACTGTAAGAACTGTAAATAGCGTGTGGACATAGCCAGCCTGAGGAGCTGTGCACAGCAGCAACAGCTGAGGTTTTCAAGAAAGGGCTATAGGATACCTACCTGTAAATAAAGAATCATGTAATCGCGTACGTAGGCCAAGTCAAAATTCTGTGATCTGGTCTAGTGAGTGCTCTGGGGTCAGAGATGGCGTCTCCCCCTGGACAGATTGGTTCTTGCCTAGCGTAGGTTTCAATGCATTGACCAGTGGTGAGGCTACGGGCTTAAGTCCTCGTCTCTCTCACACACCACACATTTTCCTCCCCACCCTTGTTTGAACTTCGATGGACACTGTTTCTTGATTTCTTCTACCCGTACTAACTATGTAAATCATGTCTAACTCATCAATCTATCTATCTATACTATCTATTCCCATATCTATCTATTTATCTATCTCGATCTATCTATCTATCTATCTATCTACCCCGCCATTTAATTATCTATCTATCTATCTATCTATCTAACTATCTATCTCATCTATCTATCAACATCTATACTAACTCTATGCTATCTATCTATCTATCTATCCCTAATCTACCTGATCTATCTATCCAATACTATCTCAGCACAAGACAAGCAGACAAACACTGAAAAATAGAAGTACGAAATGGCTGAAAAAAAAAGGCCCTGTATGGGAGCTGGATGAATATTCTGCGACAAAAACAAACAAGCCGCACTTAAGAAGCAACGGAGTCATAGGATATGCCGGGACACAAGAGGCTCACCCAACCATGAAAGGAACAGGCTGAACTTCAAAACTGAAATGCTTTGATACTAGAATGTCAGCAGTGAGTGCCACAGGACTAGAACAATGAGAGAACAGCAAGAGGTAAGACAGAGACCCACCAAAAATTCCTTCAAGATCAACAAGTCACCCGCCAAAGACAAAACTTCAGGCAAACCTGGCGTCGCGAGCTGCGCCATGCTGAGCCCAACACATACCAACTGTTGGTGGTGGTTGACTAGACTAGCTCACCCGTGTGGCCCTCTCTCAGAAGCGCCGAGGTGAGTCTGGAACCGCAGCACCAGCCATCTGCCAGAGCGGCAGGGCCAATGCCGCAATGTTCTAAAAAGGGGTTTTTCTAACATACATATTTGCTTTCAATATGTAAGAACGATAAATGAAAATCGATCTCTCATCTCTCTTCTACTCCATTGTGGGTTGAAACTCGCCAGTTCAGTATGGTGGAATAAAAGTCACAAGCTTTTTCCAATCTAATCCAAGAGTGCACTCCGTGTAAACTTCTCCGTTGTTATCTATCCTATCTATCTATCTAACTATCTAACTATCCATATCTATCTCATCTACGTCTATCTCATATCTATCTATTTCATATCTATCTATCTCATATCTATCCCATATCTATCGTATCTCAATCTATTATCTATCTCCTGATCTATCTATCTATCATCTATTTCTAACTATCTATCCTATCTAATCTATCCCATAACTATCTATCTATCGTATCCCATATACTATCTATCTCATAAATATCTATCTTATCCTCATATCTATCTATCTATCTCATATCTATCTATCTATCTCATAGTTGCCAACTTTTGAAATTGAAAAAGCAGGAGACTGTAGTAGGCGGCGCGCTACGTGCCCCGCAGCAAAAATTTGCAATAGCCCACGCCCATACTTGATCAGTGTGCCAACCACGCCCCTCAAAAGCTCACACCGCACATCCCCTAGCTGCATAACGGCCTTTGGAAGAAAGCCATGTAGAATGCCCTTATAAGCCAGGTAGTAAGCCCCCCCCTATAAACCAGTAGTCTGCCTCCTTACAGGCCAGGACAGAGACGAGACCCCCCTTGTAGGCAGGTAGATGCTCCATTATATATGGCTCAATCTACAAAAATGCCCACACACTGCGAAGCCAAGGTTCTATCTATATGCCCCCTCGTACCAAGTCTCAGATGCCCGCTTCTGCTACAGCCAGGGACAGAAGCGCACAAAATTTGTAGCCTAGGATACGTGTCCTCTCTTCCACTACAACACGCAGAGATCTATTCTAGCCAGGAGATGCCAAAGATCTTTAAAAAAATCAGGCCCTCTCCTGTTATGCCCAGGTCTTAGATGCCCCCCTATTGTTGCCTGCGTGGCTCAGATATACGCCCTCCATTTTTGTGGTTAGCCCAACGGCTAATGCCAACCCTTTGTCTTCGCCAAGGACACAGTATATCCCCACCTTTGGTTAGCCCTGAGTAGATGCCCCCTTTGTACTCTAGCCAACATGTAGTGCCCCCACTTGTTAGCTAGGTTAGCTTCATCTCGACCCCATTGTTAGACCAAGTACGTTATTCCCCCATTGTTAGGCCAGGTAGAGCCCCCTCTGTTGCCCATGTAGTGCCCCGCTATTATTAGTCAGACACGAGTGTTCATATGACTAACCTCCCAACCTTGAGCGTTAGCACAGGTTAGATGCCCCCTCTGTAGTCCGATGTAGATGCCCTCTGTAGCCAGTAGATGCCCCCATTGTAGCCAGGTAGTATCGACGCCACCCTATCTGTCTAGCCAGGTAGCCATGCCACCCCTACTATGCCAACCACAGATACAGTGCCTGCCATCTGAGTTACACCACTAGGCAATAGTGCCCCCATCGTTACACACAGTGTATGCCCCGCTCTGTGATTGCAAGGTCAAGCGCCCTCGATTGTTAGCATGTAGTGCCCCCCTTTACTGGATAGCCAGGATAGTAGAGCCCCCTTGCTGTTGGCCAAGGGTAATTGCACCAGCCGCATGTCTTCTGGCCAGGTAAGACAGCACCCTACAACTAATAAAAACATGCAAGAATCTAATACCGAGCTCCACATCACCTTCCCAGGTGCTCCTGCAGTCTCTGGACACCATGCCCGAATCCTCCTCAGCGAACACAGAGTGAAGGAGCAAAGCCATGCGTCACTTCCGCCCTGTGCCCGCGGCGACCCTGTATGTACGGCGTGACGACCGGCCGCTGAACAATACGACGCGGGACGGAGGGGGGCACGAGACAGATTGTGCGGTAGTCGGTTCCCTCTGCCACTTGCCTGCAAGCGATACTCCCTCGAGCGTGTTGAGAAACCTTAGCGCTGCGCTGTTGGTCCGCTCTATCTCACACCTAAACTTCAGGACACGGCTCCCCGGCTGCACCACGCATGTGAGTACAGCGCACATGCCCACAGTCCGTCTGTCATACTCAATCTCGCGCACGCGGATCTCAGACTTAAAGGCACCCCCGCCAGCCTGAACATGAGGACGTAGGAGCCGTCGGAGCCACCGAGCAAGCCCCCCCCCGCGCAAAAACGGGAAGAGTTGCCAAGTCATGATCTATCTATCTATCCTATCTCATATCTATCTACTCTATCTATCTACTCTCCAACTAATATCATCTATCTATCTCATATCTATCTATCCATCTATCTCATATCTATCTATCTTAAAACAGAAACAATATTTAAGGCACTTCAAACAAAAAAGAAGGTGCAAAAAAGAGCTTTTTTTTTTTTCATCCATGCTTTTCAAGCCAAAAAAAAAAAAAAAAAAAACCCCCCCCCGATGGTTTTTCTCTCTGTTTTTTTATTACTTGTGTTTCTAGAGTGGCTGGGCTGCACTTCTTGGACATTAACTCACTTCTATCTATCTCTCATAATCTATGCCCATATCTCCTATCTATAGCTATCTCTAATCTACCTATCGGATCTATCTGATCTGAGCACAGATGCCCATATCATCTATCTATCTAATCTGATCGTCATCTACAACTATCTATTCTATCTACACTCAATCTATGCGTACTCCCACAATCTGGATCTATCTAGCGCATGAACCTATCTATCTATTCTATCTCATATCTACCCTTACGTCGAGACAATTCTCCATATCTATTCTATCTATCTCCATATTATCTATCCCCATATCTATCTATCTATCTATCTATATCTCATCTATCTATCTATCTATCTATCTATCTCATATCTATCTATCTCTAGTTCTATCTATCTATCTATCTATCTATCTAATCCCATATCTATCTATCATACTATCTATCTATCTATCTACTTGCGCGTGCATATCTTATATTCTATCATCCTGTCAGCCCATTAATACCATTACCTAATCTCCATATAGCTATCTATCCCATAACTATCTATCTATCCCAATATCTATCTATCCCCAATTCTGCCCTATCTATCTATCTATCTTCATGCGACCAATCTCTAACACTATCTCCATATTTATCTATCCCACTAATCTATCTATCTTTCTATCCATATCTTATCTATCTAATCATCAATATCTGATACTACTCTACCTCACTATGCTATCTATCAAATCTGATCATCTACTGTCTATCGCACTTCTACTATCTATCTAGTCTCTATATCTATCTATCTCCATATCTATCTATCTATCTCAACATCTATCTATCCTCTCCTAACTAATCCATATCTGTCCTGCAATCTATCTATCTATCTCATATCTATCTGTATAGTCTATCTCATCGTATGCTTAACTACCTATATCTATCTACATGCTATCCCATAATTTTTTTCCACTGACCTTATTACTATCCCACTAAACTGTGTCACTAACTCTATCCCTTATCTATCTCTCCTATCTATCTATCTAATTCTAGACATATTCTTGTCACTCTTCTATCTCATATCTAATTACTATCTATCTATCCCATTTCTATCTATCTATTCTATCTATCCATATCTATCTTTCTATATAGTTTTGTGCTACCCAATTGTCTTACAGATGATTCTAGAATCACATCAATGGATTCAATCGAGGATCACAACCTGTGATAAGGCAAATATGTGCTTATCCGTCTCTCCTGGATGTATCCTTTCATAACTGCATTGGATATTCAGTATATTACTAGTTTACTGCTCTGTATTTTAGCTTCAGAGGTGATGACTGATTTTCCTCCCATGAAACACGTGATTTCTCCAACAATAGGGAAAGCTCACTACATACACATCTATACAATTACTGTTAAGTATAGTTCCCCCTAGTGTTGGCTGCAGGCAGCCAATAGTTTGTCATCAATCAGTAAAACAGACACAGCGCCCTGCACAGATATTTTATTAAATGAATCCATGCACAATATTGAAGTGCACAGTAACTATATGAAAGCTGTAATCCATTTGGCAATTTGAAGAGCTTGTATTTGTTAAAGGGTTTTCCAAGACTTTTAAAAACCTCCCAATGTGCTAAAATAGAAAATTACCCCATACTTGCCTCTCCCATTAGCACCATCCCAGAGCTCCAGTGTCCCCCCCCACTGATGACATCACGTACATAGATCACATGATACTGCAGCCAATCTCTGGTCTCAGCAGTCACATGACTGCTTGTACATCATGTGACCACAGAGGTCAGTGATTGGCTGCAGCATCATGTGACCACAGAGGTCAGTGATTGGCTGCAGCATCATGTGACCACAGAGGTCAGTGATTGGCTGACCATTCTTTGCTGGAGATATTGTATCCTGAGGCCAATGTAACTCACTAAAAGTTTAATGACTTTCAGAAAAGTTTGTGTCTCTGTGACCCCCCGATCCTGCATTTCTGGGGGAAACCCGAAAACACAACAACCTTAACTACAGAACTACAGGAGGACAATACGGGGACACTGAGCCATGAAGAGCTTAATGTTCTGCAGACGAAGCTGGAGCGCTACATGGTATTTCTACACTATTAAAGGGGTTCACTATGATATGCCATCAATGTCAGCTGGGTGCAGGTCCCAACCCTCGTATCTCGAGAATGAGTCCCGAAACCTCTCTCTGTTTTGAATGGAATGGTCTTCAGGACTCTCCCATTAAAATCAATGGGAGTTCCGAGTTCAGCCAAGTGGTGCGTTTTACTTGAAATTCCCATGGAAGTCAATGGGAGAGTTCCGACCACTTATCTGTTTATAACAGAGAGGTTTCGGGACTCAATCTCAAGATACAAGCTATTTCCAGAGGTGGGACACACATCTACCTGACATTGATGACATATCCCAGCAATATCATCAATGTCTAAAATGGAACAACCTCTTTAACTCTTAGGGAGACCTGTATGATCGGGTTTTTCACCCTTTTCTGGCATAAAATGCGCCTAAGTGAGCGGCTACAATGTCTAATGCACCTAATGAATATGCCAGCCGCATTGTTCGTAAGACGACACTTTCTAATGCGCCGAACATGAGGGGGTGTTCTGGGGGCGTCACACCTCACCCGTACCATTAGACACATATATGAATGTGGTTCAGCAAAACTAGGCGCATTACTGCTCGGACAGGCAGACCTATCTCAATGTGGCCTGAGCCTGAGGAGTCGCAGTGGAGCTGGATTTGCTGTAAGGGGCAAAAATGTCCCTTATTTCTCAACTTCCATCAGTACAATAATAAAAAGTATTTTATAAGAATTATCAAACTGTATAAAATTATTTATATTTAATAAAAGTTATCATATAAAATTAATGTAAAAATATATGATATCCCAAAAATATAAAAATATCTCCAATAAAATGTATTTAAAATTAGTGAAATCTAAAACTAATTTTACATTAAATAACCCACTGACGATCTTATTCAGATTTTTACATTTTTAATTTTTACTACATAAAATTTTAAATTTACTTTTGCTGCTCTCACCCTTTATTCTGCATACAGCCAGAACCAGCACAGCACAGGTATTGCTGGGACCTGTGGTCCACCAAGCAGGATTAGTACCATAGTGTCTATTCACTGACATGCCTAATGACTTTTCGTTTATTTCCAGCCTATCTATAGCCCGTATATATGTTTGGCGCATTACTAATGCACCAAACACACAGGCAGGGAGCGGTGAACTTTAGACACCATTTATGAAAGCACATTTTGGGGTATGTTCACATGACGTTTCTGTTATCCGTTTTTTGCAAGCAAAACGGATCCAAAAAACGTATCTAACAATGTGCAGTTTGATTTACATTGATTTCAATGTAAAAAGCGCATCGCCGTTCAGACGAGTGATCGCCGATGCCTGTTTACTTGCATCTTTCTGATGCGCTTTTCGGATCCGTTTTAAGAATTGACGTAATTTCTACTTGAAAAAAAGATCCAAAAGCGCAACACACTTTTGGGTACATTTTGGATGCGCTTTTGATACTAAAAGCGCATCCGAAAAACGCACTGGATTAAAATTTGAACGTCTGTGTATAATATAATATTAATATATATATTAAATATATATATATATATATATATATATATATATATATATATATATATATATATTATATATAAATAATTATTATTATTAATAAAAGTATATTTATTAATAAGTATTAATAATTAATTACTAATTAAATTTATCTAATAATTACTAATTAGTGTTAATTGTTAACAATTATGAATAATAATTAATAATCATTACTTATTATTAATTATTAAAAAATACATAATTATTAATCATTATTTATTAATACTTATTAAATATTATTATTAATTATTAATGAATATATAGTAATAATTATTACTTATTGATAATGATTGTTAATTATCAATTAATAATAATAATTAATCATTATTTAGGGTTTGGGTTAGGGTTAGGGTGGGTTGAGTCAGGGTTGGTGGGGTTACGGTTAGGGTTAGGTTAAATCATTCATTGTAAATTAATGATTTATGATTGACACAAGGTCAAAAGGGTGTATTTGGTCATGGAATAGGTTAAATTAATAGATAATTGATTTGAAAGAAAAGGCATTAAAAAACGGATCAGAAAAACGCATCCAAAAACACATGCAAAACGCGTGCAAAACGCATCCAAAAAAGCATCTGCAGCTACGTTTTTGGACGCAGTTTGGATGCAGTTTTCTTCTGGTAAAAAATGGATAAAAAAAAAACGGATCCAAAACGTCGTGTGAACATACCCTTATGGGAGGCTTCTCAAGACCCTTCTTAACCTCGTTGTGCAGTTTCCAAATTCATCAGTAATCCATAATTAAGACATATGCATATAAATGAAAAGAGATGCTGACACTGTTGTCAATGCAAATCTTCTGGTTTATTACAAGTAATACATGAGTTTATACAACTTCTGTTTAAGGCGGATCAAGTTTTTAATATATTAGTGAAACAATACATCATTATATATCATTATGCATGGATTACATATTCTATTGGTCAAACAACTTAAATAAGCCACCCCACAATTATCATACCAAAGCCCACCATGATAAGTTTATTGGTTACTGTCAATTACAAATACCCCTTAACTTTATTCTATATGTGATTGGTGAAGGTCTATTCTCTTATCGGGACCCTCCATATATTAGTTCTGGAATCATTCTAAATATAAGACATTGTCGACTAAACCATCACTTGACTATTACTCAACAGTATTCCTTTGTGGGTTTCCAATCTTGCATGAAGCATTGTCTCATTTTCTGGGCATAGAGCCAATTATCAGAGAGAACAAGGAAGTGAATACAAAAATAGGGACATATCCTTTTAGCAGATAGAAGTGTATCAGCCTAGCAGAGTTAATTAAGTACTGCAGGGTCAGCAGTATTGAATAATCAGTTAAACTAAGATGGAAGAAGCAGATTAAGATGGAAGTATCAGCCATTTTGTCTTATAAAAATTGCAAACTTAATCACCAAGTTAATCCATAGGAACAACAACATAAAATAACCTAATTTCCATAACACACACAAAAACCACTTTCATACATTCAGACGCATTATACACTGAAAAAAAGATGAGAAAATGAGCTTCGATGCACCTAGTTCCATACATGTCTCCCTTTGTGTGACAATAGACTTGATTGAAAATTAGAAAGGAGTTGTGTCATCAGGACAACCCCCTGTCTACCAAAGAGCCCCCCCCCCCCCCCTCCCGGAATCCATTGATCACTCAGGATCCAGCTCCTGAAACCCCCACAAGAAAGAAAACCTCCAATGGGCAAGGATGTAACCTGTGGGCTGAGTCCATCAGAGTGCAAGCTTTAACCCTTCAGATGACCAATGTGACTTATGTAGGGGATCCTCAGCAGGGGGCACCTCTATAATGTTCATGTGCTCTAATACAACATATAGGCAGGACGACAACCCAAAGTTTTATAGGAGATATCTGCCTTACCAACCTTCTCCCCCCCATCTATTGTAATGCATTGCACTTTTAGGGGCCATCAGGGCCAAAGCGTGTCCACAGTGGTTGATTAGATGACGTCTCTCCCAGTATTTCATCCCTGTAGAAGGCAAGTCAGCTTGAGTGAGATTTTGATATAACCAACTATTTAAAAAAAAAAAAATAATTAAAACTTGTAGCAAACTATTTTGCAGCCGACAGTCATTTTGCTACTACAGCAAAATCATTGTGTCGTAAATATGGCTACATTGTAATCTCTACCACAGAAAATCTTCCTGGAAGCCGACGCCAATTTCTCTGGAACAATTGATGCCCATGAAATGCGGAACGCCCTACAGAAGGCGGGTGAGTGACCTGATGAAATATTTTACTTGTACAGGCAGTCCCCATCTTACACCAGTCTAACTTACATCTGTCCCCTAGTTACAAATGTAGACTTACGGGACATGCTGGCACTTGTAGTTCCATGTTCCACAGCAGATAGTAGCTGTGGAATAACAAGTTCCAGCAGGCCACAGCAGCACATGTGGTGAAAATGAGGTAAAATCTTCTTAACAGGGGCACAGAGAGAAAAACAAATGTAAAAACCCTTCCCTGCACTATCCAAAACTAAAAACAAAGTTTTGTGCTGGAGTTATATTTAACCCCTTAAGCCCAAGGCCTGGAAAGTAGTTAATGACCAGAAAATTTTTTTAGTTTTTGCCTCCTTGCGTTTTAACAGTTGTAACTTTTTTTATTTTTTTCAATGATGCAGTTGTGTGAGGCCTCGTTTTATTCTAGACGAGTTTTTAAATTTTTAATTTTTTTTTGTTTTTTTAAATTATTTTTTACACCATTCACATTTTACACTTAATAGCTTGTTAAATTAATTCAACAGGTTGTTACGGTCGTGTGGATACCTAATATGTGTAGTTTTTTTGTGTTTGTGTAATATATGCACAAATATTTTTTATTAAATATTTATTTTAATTTTAATTTTTTTATTCACTTTTTTTTTTACATTTTTTTATGTTTTCTTACTTTTTTTTTCTTAAATCCCTTGAAGGGAGAGCTGTTTTACATTTTTTTTTTTTACACTTAGTAATGTATTAGCATATTCATATATGCTAATACATTGTTAATCTGTGTCAGTCTGACACAGACAGTGATCAGACAGCACACAGTCTGTCCTGGTCACTGGCTTCTTACACAGACAGCTCTGCGGCCACTCTAGTTCCCCAGGGCTGACTGTGCAGCCATTCCCCGAGCTCTGTCGGGTCACCGGGTGTTCTGATCACCCGACAGAGCAGGGAAACCTTTTGATTGCGCTGCGGTGACGATCAAAGGGTTAAAGCACCGGGGAGCGGAGGTTCCTCCCACTTCTCGGTGCTTGCAGGAGCTGTGCTGGGATCAGGGCTGTGTAGCACAGCCCCGATCCCAGCGCTGCTGCGGCGCCTGGAGCCGCAAACCTCGATGTCTGCAGCGAAGCCAAAAGACGGTGGGTGGTCGTTAAGGGGTTAATAAATATACCTGTTCTGACTTACATACAAAGTCAACTTAAGAACAGACCTACAGTCCCCATCCCGTTTGTAACCCGGGAGTTGAGACAAGGTATTTTGGGAAAATAATGTCCCCCCACATTCAGATACCAGGCCCTAACTTGAGGCACAGTATCCATAATTTTTTTTTTCGTTATTCGCGTTGCAGCACTATTTTCTAAATCAATGCATTTTTTGGGGATTTTTTACATCTACAGACCTGTGTGAGGACTCATGGTTTTCTCACAGACTGAAGCGCAGTTTTCATTGGTATCATTTTCGGATACTTGTAATTTCTTTAACATTTTTGAATCCAGTTTTTCGGGAGGCGCACGTTTGCCATTGGGTATTTTTTTTACGGTGTTCACCGTGCTGGATATATAATATATAAGGTTATATGTTAATAGATTGGACTTTTACAGATGCGGGAAAAACCAATAAGGTTTCATTTTTATGGTTTTCCTTTTTTTATTCGTAAAATTAGAAAAATTAGGGTGTTTTCAACATTAAAGTGGTTTTCTAACCCTGTAGTTTCACAGTCACAGCTAGCTTTTCTTTCAGGCTGTGGGTGGTTCTATAGCAGTGACTAGCATATTTAGCTTCTCTGTAACTAGCTGAGCCATTACACTGACAAGTGCAGGAGATGTTATCTTAAGTAGACAAAGCTACACTTGCTCTGAGGAGTGAAAACAATTGCTTATCTGTAAGCAAAAGCTAATCTTGTTAGGGTGTATTTGCGGGGTATACTTTGGTGCCTAACTGCACCGCAGTATGCCCTGCAAATACTGTAAACTCATGTAACATGTCCAGCACTCATTCAGTGCTGTGTAAAATCATCGTCGCCGTTCTGATGCCAATGATTTTATGATCGTATTTCTTGGCACGTAACGTGTGGCCGTAAAAACAAGAGACCTGTCGCTTCTTTTGGGCGCTTACGCGCCAAGAAATAGAGAACTATACGAAGCAGAAAGCTGTCTCATGTTAAAAGTACCCACGGCTGTGGAATCAGGCACTCCAGCATTATGGGCCCCCAGGCATAACACTGCAGTGGGCCCTACTCAATACATGACATCACACCAGGTCATGCCTCTAGCTACACCCAAGCACACTCACATTATCACGCCACTTATGTCTGGACACCGGAAGCCTACAATACTATTTGGCAGAGCAGGGAGCCTTTGACTCCCTTCTCCACCACGGTTTTAAACTGTTAGCACAACCTAAAAACACACAAACTGGTAAATAAGCAAAGTGAACCAAGGGATCCAGGGTATGTTTCTTGTATTCCTGGAACAAACATAGACCACCAGGGGCCCCTATACTTGTGGGTCCCCGAGCAACTGCCTAGTGTGCCCAATGGAACAGATGGCCCTGATGCCGTCCTGCCTTCTCCTGTTTCCACCTCTGTACAGTTCCCCATTCTCTCTCTCTCATGCTCTCGCTCTCAGCTTATGACATCAATGGTGGCCCATGTATTCTGGAACATAAATCTCTTTTTTTTTTCAGGTTTTAGTCTTAATACCAGGATTCAAGAAGTCGTTGTGCAGCGTTACGTCTCTGGTGAAGTGACTATTAACTTTGAAGACTTCATTGCATGTGTGATTCGCTTGGAGACCTTGTTCAGTAAGTAGTTAGAGCACTGTATGCAGTGCCGTCTTAACAGCACTATGGGCCCCTGGGCAGAGCACTGTAGTGGGCCCTGCCGAAATACATGACATCACCCTAGGCCATGCCTTGAGCTACCCCCAAGCACACCTATGTTATCACGCCACTTATGTCTGGACACAGGCAGTCTACAAGACTAATTGGTAGAGCAGGGAGCCTTTGGCTTCCTTCTCCACCATGGTTTTTAGCCGTTTGCACGTCCTAAAAACACAGAAAAAGTTAAATGAGTAAAGCCAACCAAGGGATCCAGGGTATGTTTTTTTTGTATTCCTGGGACAAGCATACCCCACCTGGGGCCCCTATACTTGTGGGCAACTGCCAATGGAAAAGATGGCCCTGACTGTATGTATGACTCTGCACTAGGCTCTATGCTGTTGCTAATGGTTGCCTTTCATGGGGTCAATTTTAAGAATTTTTTGGAAAACATTGGTTGTAAAAAGAACAAATCATAATTTCCAGACTTTGATGTCCTAACTTCAGAGCTTCTAATGTACTCTATGGCCAGAATCAAAGAAGTTGAGCCAGAGAACGGGGAGATGGCCAAGCTTGTGCAGCTCTCCCCCATCCACGTTAATGGAAGATGTCCACGTCTATCCCCACTCAACTATATTGGGTACTCTCATAGAAATGAACAGAGAAAACTGTTCAAGCCTTTCCATTCTCTGAACCTGCCTCATAGTGAGCTACAAGCTGTCCTCAGAAGAGATTTTAGCAAGTGGCAAAATTTCTTCAAGCTTTGGGTTGAAATATTCGCCAAAATAAATTGTTGAGTTCCAGCACCATAAAAAATATAGGGAAAAACTTACGTAGATAAAAAAAAAATTATTAGGCTTTATTCCAAAATTCTAAAATCTCACTCTTGGTTGAACGGTTGTAACTATCTGTACAAGATGGTAGAGCGACGCATTTCGGGCAATGAATAAGGACGGTAGCCTGAAATGCGTCGCTCTACCATCTTTGAAATTTTGGAATAAAGCTTTTCAAAAGGCAGAGGGGGAAAGGAGCGAGAGCTCTACGCCCCTTTTTGGGGGGGGATTTTTAGCAAATCCAAAATTTGCTTTTGACCCCTGGATTTTTTGGAAAGAAAAAAGGGAATTTACCAAGCCACATCCTCACTGCACACACCCATTTCGGGTGTTTGCCCCCGCGTACAGAGCAAAGCGATGCGGGCTTGGCGAGTGGGGGGGCAATGAGTCCTCAAAAGGGGGAAACTCTCCTTAGGGAGAGCGCCTAATAGGAGGGGGTTTAAAAATTGCCTCTTTGCCCCAAAAAACTACATATCAAAGGCATTTGGAAAGGTTTGTTTTCCAAAGACCAGTGGGTCAAAAGCAAATTGAGGATTTTTTACATCCAAAAGAGGGTGCTTAGCTTCCACCCTTTTTCCCAAATCCTTGTATATCAATCTTCGTGGAGGCAAAAATGCAATTTCGAATCCCCCCCAGCCTATTTTGGGGCGCTTCCCAAGGAGAGATTTCCCTTTCTGGAATAAAGCAAGTGTTTTTTTTTGATCTAGGAATTTTTTCCCTATATTTTCTTTGGTGGGAAACCTCAACAAATTTTTTTTGGGAAAACGTACTAAGTCAAGTGGGGTCGGAGGAGTCTACTCGCCCTTCATAACTGGCGGGGTGAGCTGCAACTCCATTTAAAAGGAAATATTCATCAGCCTGCTATAGACGTGAGATTAGGGGTGTAGCCCCGAGGCCCTTTGATTACTACTGCTGCAACTCCTGACCCATAGGGGTAGTAATCAAACTCAGACTCTGATGCCTGAGGGGTCCCAAAGACCTCTTTGCCACATAACGCCCCAGTATGAGGTGTCTCTGTTACAGGTTTTGCTTTGGGGCCCAGGCGCTATATAAGATGATGTTACACGGATGACTATTGTGCAACATCATATAATATACACTGGCAGAAATCCAGCAAATTTACTGTTTTATTGTAGTGATGGAACCATGGGAAAATTCCCCCCCCCCCCCCACCCCCTCACACACCCCCGCATCTCCCACCTGCATGTGACCGACTTTCTCAGCAAGCCTAATGAGAGAAGAAAAAAATCCCTTAAAAGGGGGTTTTGTATCTTTACTTTAAATGTCTTCAAATAAGGGGAAGTGAAAAAAGCAACATTGAAATTTGGGAAAAGTCTTTAGCAAAGGCCTTGTTTTCACAGTTTCCCTTATTTTTGTTTTGTGTAAACACTTTTCCCCCCAGTGTCGGTTGGACCCCACCTCCTTTTTATTTCTTGGCTGAGGGCTCTACAAATTTTTACAGTCTGTCTGGTCCACCTCGTATTTAGGGGAGTGACATTCCTGCCTCTCTCACCAGAAAAGGGGCCGGCAACTTTTCCTCTGCACAGCCAACCCCTCGTGACACTGCAGCTGCTTCTACAATCAGAAAACAGAAATTGTGTCGGTGCCAAATTTGCTGGTGTAAACATGAAAAGACAGATCTTGGGTGCTCTGGGGATTTTAGAAGACTGGATTCAACTGAAAAAAACTTCCGCGTGAGAGAGATCATGCTCTGAGTTCTTAGAAGACTGTCTAGACTGAATGCAGGCCTGGGATGTAAAAAAGCTTTTTACAAAAAAAAGACTGCATAGGGGAGAGACATGACGTGTGGACTCAAACAGAGGGGGGGAGAGCACATGACTGGGGGCGACAAAACAGTGAAGGGGGGGGTGATGTACCCCCCTTTAGTTTAAAAAACCCCCGCTGGGGGGGAAGAAAGCCCCCCGGGTTTTTAAAGCTGAAAACTGAAGGTACAATGAACACTGAACGATGAAGTGATAAATCCCCCCTTTAAACAAAAAGTTCATCCAAACAAACCAACTTTTATCAAATGTCTATCAAGCCTTTACATCTGGAAGCTGCAGACTGGTATTGAGTATCTGTCACTTTCATTTTTTACTCTTCCTTTGTCTTTAGAAATGTTTAACATCCTGGACACTGACAAGGATGGAAGCATCAGCCTGTCCTTATCCGAGGTAATCTTCTGCCTTTATACTACTTTAACATCATATTTACCAGAATAGTTAAAATGGGTAATGTTCCTCATTAGAAAGAGACACATTAAGATGTGTGGAGACTTAAAGGGGTTGTCTCACTACATTGATTCATCTTCCCTCAGTTCTGTTTCTTGGGGTTTACTTTGAATTCAGGGGGGGTTTACTGCTTTTACTAGGCGCAGTAGAAGCCAGGTCGTAGCTATAGCGACCAGTGCGGCAGCCATCAGGAGAGATTTAACAGGGCTTTACTATAGCAACCAGTGCTTGGGAGCATATCAGGAGAGATTGAACAGGTCTGTACTATAGCGACCATGCGGAGCCTACGGAGAAATTGAACAGTCTGTACTAACCCCCCTGAGAGCTGTGCACCCATACAAAAGGGAAAAACAGGGGAAAAGGGAGGAAAAATGTTAAGGACACATATTTCAGGTGACTTGTTTTTGCAAGATCTTTAAAATAAAAACAGCAAACCCCTTTTGGGGAACAACCCCTTAAGCCTGAAAGCTCCACTAAAATTTTTTATTTAAATACGCCTGAGAGAAGAGAACTAGGACCCCAGTGCCACCTATTAGTAGTAGCACCGAAGAGAGGCAAACTATCTGCAGATAGGTAAATGGCTTGGCTTTGAACTCCTAGTCATATTTCAAGGCTCCTTGGTAGGTAAGATTTGACTTTAAGAAATGCTGCTTCCAATAGATGATGCTGGATTCCCAGCTCTTTCCTTGAGCTTATTTACATAGATATCAATTTTAGTTGAATTCATGACTTGTAAGTCTCAATACATCTTCATTACCCTCACCCTAATGAGTAACATAGGGCCTCATGTATGAAAGTGTCTAGGTCTAAGACTTTCTTTGTTGCCCATAGCAACCAATATAGCTTTCATTTCATATACTGGTCTTTCATTTTTCCAGAGCAGTATATGAAATGAAAGCTGAGATCTCATTGGTTGATATGAGATCTTAGTGGTTGCTGTGGGCTATGATTGGTTGCTATGAGCTCTGATTGTTCGCTATGAGCTTTGATTGCTCACTATGAGCTCTGACTGGTTGCTATGGGCTCTGATTGGTTGCTATGAGCTCTGATTGGTTGCTATGGGCTCGGATTGGTTGCTATGGGCTCTGGTTGGTTGCTATGGGCTCGGATTGGTTGCTATGGGCTCGGATTGGTTGCTATGGGCTCTGGTTGGTTGCTATGAGCTCTTATTGGTTGCTATGGGCAACAAAGAAAGTCTTAGACCTAAACAGTTTTCATACATGGTCATTTCAGGCGGTGGTCATTTAACTCTGCACGGCCATTTTAAGATGGTCATGCAGAGTGCAGTTAGTGTGCAGCTGCGGGAGTGGGGATCCGGCTGTCAGCAGTGAGAACACAGGGATGGTTTATTACCAGCCCTGCCTTCCCGATCATGAGATAGATAGCGCTCAATGAGTTCTGTGTGTACAGAAGAGAAGCAATTATCTGCTGCGCATGCGCGCTGGTCAGGAGGTCGGCGCTTCTAAAATGTACCCCTTCCCAAAAGCATTGTCACATTACTTTGTATAGTGTGACCTCTTGTTCGGGGAGGGCAGTGGGTGACTACAGTAAAGAAGGGTTGACTAGCGCGCCGGCGCTTCTGTAGTGTAGCCGCTCACTGCCCTCCCCGAACAAGAGGTCCCACTACACACGGGTGAGGGCGATGGCTACACTATAGAAGCACTTATAGCACTATAGAAGCACCCAAACACTTACCATGACCTCGTCTTCTCTCTCCACAGTGGATCTATGCAGGATTGATGTGATGGAAAAGGAAACTTAAGGCAAGATAAGATAAAACTGCTGTATATTTACTTCGGCTCAGCGGTGTCACAGAAGATGAGGCCCAGCAGGGCGGCAGTAGAACACACATACGGATAACACATGTATATCTACATCTAGCGCAGGTGTATACTTCTAAGGATCACCTTTAGGCAGAGCTGAGGTGCGGTTCGCTCCAGAAGATTCTACTTTCTAAGTTGTACCCTCCAGTAAGAAGCAACCAAACTGACCTCATTACCAGTCCCATTAGAGTTACGCAAAAACAATACAACATCAGCAGCACTCTAAGGGCATGTCCCCACGGCAATGGACAAATACCGGTTGGCTTTTCTCCGCGATGAGCCCTCTCCCTTCACATTCACTTGCACATATTCCATCCGAAAACCGGACGGAAGAATGTGCATGATCAATGTGTTTCGGACGGCCCGCGGGCGGAAAAACCGCCGGGCGGAAGACTCATGCAGTGGGGACTGCTGCACGGGTGTTCCATTGAAGCCCGTTGTGCTAATTTTCAGCCGGTTTTTCAGACGGTCTGCAAAACCGCAAACCATCTGAAAAACTGTCCGCAAACCGGTGCCATGAGGACATGCCTTAAGGCCCCTAAAAAACAGTCAAAGCGGACATAAGAATTTTTGGGGAAAAGCATTTCTGCTACTATGAAATATGAAAAAAATTTGACGTTCTTAATGTACATTTTTGATCAAAACTGTAAAAGCCCACCTACCATGGCAAGGTGACCCCAATTCAGGTGGGAACCTACGCTACATGCTACCTCTCTTGGTGTCTGTTCAGACCTCCACACTTCAGGGTTAGAAGGTTTCAACTGCAAACGTGATCTGATTAAAATAAAAAGCCTAAAAGTTTTATAGCCCGGGAGTTTCCTTCTAACCCTGAAGTGTGGAGGTCTGAACAGACACCAAGAGAGGTAGCATGTAGCGTAGGTTCCCACCTGAATTGGGGTCGCCTTGCCGTGGTAGGTGGGCTTTTACAGTTTTGATCAAAAATATGCACTAAGAACCCCAATTTTTTCATATATCATAGTAGCAGAAATACTTTTCCCAAAAATTCTTATGTCCTTTTTCACCGTTTTTAGTGCCTATAGAGCGCTGCTGATATTGTATTGTGTTTGCATAGCTTTTGCTGCCACAACAGTGTGCACCTATACGTTTATTTTTCAAAACGGATGTGCTGACCAGATTTTGTTTTTTTTTACCAGTCCCATCAGATTGTCCCCTCCTCCCTGAGTACCAGAAGATCATATGACTGACGCCATGTTTAGTCTACGGGAGCGATAACTATGGACAGGAATGTGGGCCATACCATTGTTTTTAATTTCTAGACAGGACCTATTGCACTGGTGTTAAAGAGGTATAGGGGCACAATTTTTAATACATGCATATTAGAAAATTGTTTGATTTCCTATGATATGCATAATAAATAAAAACAATATCAAGTGGAGAGCTCCTTTAAAGGGGTTCTTCATTTAGAAGATTCTTTTTGATAAACCCTATTATACAATTCTGAGTTAATCGAGAAGGATACTGCCTTCAGGATCTTCATCTCTTGGCCAGAAAGAAAGGGTGATTATAAAGAGTGTATCTTCTTCTGTCCTACATTTCACAGAAAGCCAAATGATTTGAATGAACACTGTGCAATACCTAATATGTCCCAGGGTGGCGCTGTAGGTAAACTGTACACTTACTGCCAGATTTCCCCACAAACCATACCTTATTGTTGGTGGTCACAGTAAGGGGACACTTTATGATCAACTTATTGTCAAAGGACCCTTCTAACAAGTATGGGTTGTCCAAAGTGGAGAACCCCTTTAAGGCACCCTGATGTTCCAGGAACGTCATGAAAGCTTTCTGTCTCCCTGTGCAGAGATAAGATGAAAGCTCTATGCTAATTGCTGTTTCTGACAGCTAATTAGCTCAGCTTCACAGCAGGTGATCAATCATTGCATTCCCGTGATTCCCCCCCCCCCCCCCTGTGCCGAGGATCGCTGGGATTGGTCAGTCAGTCTGCTGACTCACCCATTACAGCTGATCCACGTCCTGGGGCTCTGTACTGTGTGAGAGAGTGAGGAGATCGTATTTCTAAAAAACTGCATAATAAGGAGAATCATTATTGAGTTGCTTTTCTTGGTAAAATCTACGGGGTTCCAATGCATAATGAACAAAAATCGGAAATCTGCAAAAAAGTTAAAATTTGAAATTTCACTTTCACTTTTCATTAATTCTGCGAAATACCTAAAGGGTTTAGTAAACTTCCTAAATGCTATTTTGACTATGTTAAGGGGTGTAGTTTATGAAATGGAGTCATTTATGGGGGTTTCTAACATACAAGCCCCTCAAAACCACATCAGAAGTGGCCTGGTTCCAAAAAAAAATCTGTTCTGCAAATTTTCTTGAAAATTTTAAAATTTGCTACTAAATTTTAAAGCCCCAAATGTCTTAAAAAATAATAGGATGTTTAAAAAAAATCATGCCAACACAAAGTAGACGTATGGTAGATGTTCATTATTTACTACTTTGTTGGTGTGACTAGTGTCTTGCACACAGAAATTTTTAAACTTTGAAAATGGCAAATTTTTCCAAAATTTCCACAAAATTTCGATATTTTTCACACCTAACAAGGATTTTATCGACCAAAATTAATTGCTAAATTAAAGCACAATATGTCACAAGAAAACAATCTCTGAATCACATGAATAGGTAAAGGTGTTGAAAAGTTATTCACAGATAAAGTGGCACATGTCAGATTTGAAAAAAAAAGGGCTTGGTCCTTAACTCCAAAACAGGCTTAGACCTTAAAATGTTAAGGGGACAATGACTTCCTTACCTACTGCACCTTTGTGAAACTGCATAGATTGCAGCACTGGTATGTCTACCCCAACTTTAGAGGTTTTAGAAGGTGGACTTGGTAGAAACGAGGTAAAAAAAATGCTGCCTTCCAAAAGGTTCTACTTTTCTTCAGAGCTGGAAATTGACCAGGCTGTGTCCATGTGATTCCTGGCACCATGCGTGGCCCATTGTAATACAGAGATGTGTGATGAATGTTTATAACCTTACAGTTATTGTATGTACGGCAATGTTATCCATCTCTCCTGAGATTTCAATGAATAAAGATTTTATGTGTAAAAATATTTCCTTTATTACGTACTTTTCTAAAGAATTAAATGTAAATTGTTGTCATTAATATGTATTGAAGGGGTTTTCTCACCACAATGATTCGCTTTTAACAAGTAGGGAAAAGGAAATGACTGTTACCAAATACATTGCTCTTTTGATTTTGCTTTGTTCAGGAAATAGAAGATTTTATCTACTACTAGTGTACACAAGCATCTGTTGGTAACCGACCACCTTTTCCTGCTCTCTCTCTTTATCTGATTGCTCTAAGCAGCTTTTGGGCCATGATAACTCAGCAGGGAGTGATCATCTCCAGACAGGAGCTTATTCCTAATTTAAAAAAGTTTTAAGC
>JAODAL010030502.1:0-49865 GCA_025379985.1 Phyllomedusa bahiana
GGGAATTTTTTATTTTTTTTTGGGAGGGGACAAGAACTGGCACAACAATTGGTTAGCTAAAAATCAATAGACAAAATAGGATACATAAAACACACTGTACACATCGCTTTTTTTCTTTGTGATATTTTCTCTCTGTGGGTGCGTTTTTATTTTATTTTTTTTCAGTCAAAGGAAGTTTTTCCTAAATGCACTATGCTATTGTTATAGTGTTTTTCCCCCCATAGACATCTATTGGGATTTTTTTTGCTGCTGCTGAAAAACACATAAGTGTTTGTGAATCAACGAGGACATTAAATCTCATGATTTATGGATTATATAATTGGTGATGTAAAAAATGTACTAAAATAAATACAGCTAACAAAAAAATGTATCTATACCAAATCTATATCATTATTTTTGGGAAAAATAAGGGCACAAAAACTGCAGCTTTTGAGGCTTTTTTTTTTGTTAAAAAACACATCAAAAAGGTAAGAGAGGAAGCCTTAGGGAGTTTTTATGTCAATACGAAGGGGAAGAGTATCGCGAGTTTTATCTATTAGCCAAGAACAAAGAGCGGGTATAGAAAGCATCTCTCTGGTGCTGGAGGACCCAGCATGGCCAAATGTCACATATATAACCCATCTGTTTCTATGGAAACTGTGTAATGCTTCAATTTCCCTGCAGCACTACCACAGGGAAAATGAACACTTGCTGCTACATTCTCTGGAAGATCATGGCTGATTGGGAAGGTTTAAAAGGGTTGTCTCGCTACAGTATGCCGGCGTCTGATTTAGCCAGGGGGTCAATGTGGCTAATGGATAGACAAATGATTATCCATGTAATATGTTGACGGCATGACTCTTCCACGGTAGGAAATGCTGATTTTCAGTTGTGCTGATGAATAGTGGGGGTCCTTCCCAGGGCCACCATCAGAAATTTTGCTCGAGCGTCTGGGCCCCCCCACTCCCTGAGAGGGAGTGTGCGCCCCTTCTCCCTCCCAGCAGCGCCGTGTTGGGCCCCTGAGCAAATAATCACTCAGCAGCTGCGCCGCCGAGTGCCAGCCTATAGTGAGACATAAGGGGGCCTTATTTCACCGGGCCCCGTACAGGAGTACCCTCTGTACTGCCTTTACGGCGGCTCTGGTCCTTACTATGGGGCCTCCTACTTGAAGAGGACCTATCAACTCCAGAGAAACCTCATGAAGTAACAGGAGACTAAAATACAACCACTATCTCCAATATGCTGCATTATGCAAATTAAATCATTTGAACTTTAATTAATTTTTTTTTTTTTTTTTTAAAAAAAGCGCTGTCCCTTTAAGACAGCTCTGAAGTCGGGCCAAGTTGTCACCTAACAGCTTTATGGATCACTATATTGACAGTTGTGTGAAAATAACTTCTTCTTAGCTGGTGGAGTCTACTATGCAGGGGGGAGCCTGTAAGTCTGCATCATGTTTACATGACCTATCACCTCCAGAGAAACTTCATGAAGTAACAGAAGACTAAAATACAAACACTTTCTCAAATATGCTTCATTAGGCAAATCAAAGCATTTCACCTGTAATTCGGTTTTATAAAAAGCGCTGGCCCTTTAAGACAGCTCTGAAGTCGGGCCAAGTCAGCACCTGACAGCTTGATAGATCATTATGTTGACAGTTGTGTGAAAGTAACTGCTTATGAGCGGGGAGAGTCCACTGTGCAGAAGGGAGCCTGTAAGTCTACAGCCTGTTTACACTAGCTGCAGTGTAATACAGATGCCTGTGTTCTATAGAGGAGGAGGCTGAAGCAACAGGTAAAGACTGTCAGACATATGTCCTCCATGTGCTGTGCCTGCTGTACTGTATGTAGTGAGAGACTCAGATTATCCTGTACAAGCAGCTGCGTCCTCAGCTCCCCCTGCACAGTTGGTATCTCCCACAGAATGATTCCTTCTAGATAAGGATCTCCTGAGTTACAAAGTGATAGTAAAACCTGTTCCCCTGTAATACTGAGGTAAACCCTCTGATTTGCTAATAACATGTTTTTTTTAGAAAAGTCTTATTATTTCATCTACTATCAATGTGTGTGTGTTTGTGTGGAGGTGATAGGTACTCTTTAAGTTCATATGCCTTCATAGGTTCATGCCTTCATAGGAGGTATGGACAAAATGTGGTTATAGTACAACTGCTTCAATGGGGTTTTGCCATTTGGAAAACTCCCTTCTGAGGCTAGCTCATAGCTCGGCCTCACAGACCGTGGAGATGGCTGCCCTGGTACAGTTCTCCCCGTTCATTTCTATGGACTTTTGAATGTAGCCAAGTGAGTGTGCTTAGCTATGTTCGTAACCTCCATAGACATGATGGGAGGAGAGCTGCGCAAGTATGGCCATCTACCCATTCTGAACTAGTGGTTACCCCTTCAGGTATCAGGGCAAAAGGATTGTCTACAGTGGTCACCATTATAAACATGTTCTTCTTCTGGTAAATTGTATTGCACAGTATATACACCCGCGTTATTTGTGGTTTTACTTCTAAGTAAAAAGTGACAAATTCTTCATTACAGAAGGAAATGTATCTACCCGATTCCCTCCAAATTCCCTGCTTACCTTTGCACAGTACATGAGAAAACTTGTCGCCACCACTAGTGCATATGGGTTTAAACACTTGATACTAAACTCAGTAGATGCACCCTCCACAGTAGGAACAGTACATTGCCAGGCGTCCTCTCACTACGGGCAATAACAGTTGTGTGCTCTCCTTCTGGTTGGTATTCCATAGACTATACATGGTGACATGAAAGCTCTAAGATGTGAAGTTTGTCTCCTTTACCAGTTTGGGACAGGGAATCCATCAATGGTAACCAATGGATCTTCGATCAGATGAACCTTCCCTGGACTCACAAATGCCCGGACTGAAGCTCTTTTTTTTTTTACTCCTGACATGTTATAAGAAGACACATCTCAAAGAAAAAGACAATTCTTTTCATAGAAGTCATATTGTCATAGAAGCCATATTGTCATAGAAGCAGAACCACACAACCTTGGACACCAATGATGCCTGATGGACCCTATTGACCACAATGGAATTTTACCAGACAAATTAGCCCCATGTGTTCCTTCTACAAAGAATGGAGATGTCTGTAATTTTTATCGTAGGTGCACTTCAACTGGGAGAGACAGAATCTAAGAAAAAAAATCCAGAAAATCACATTCATTTGCATTTTATTGCATGAAATGAGTATTTGATCACTCACCAACCAGCAAGAATTCTGTCTCTCCCAGACCTGTTAGTTTTACTTTAAGAAGCCCTCCTACTCTGCACTCATTACCTGTATTAATTGCACCTATTTGAACTCATTACATGTATAAAAGACACCTGTCCCCACATGCAATCAATCACACTACAACCTCTCCACCATGGCCAAGACCAAAGAGCTGTTGAAGGACACCAGGGACAAAATTGTAGATCTGCACAAGGCTGGGGTGGGCTACAGGACAATAGGCAGCAGCTTGGTGAGACGGCAACAACTGTTGGTGCAATTATTAGAAATGGGAAGAAACAAGATGACTGTCAATCTTCCTCGGTCTGGGGCTCCTTGCAAGATGTCGCCTCATGGGGTAAGGATGATTCTGAGAAAGGTCAGGAATCAGCCCAGAACTACACAGGAACCTGGTCAATGACCTGTAGAGAGCTGGGACCACAGTCTCAAAGATTACCATTAGCAACACACTACACCGCCATGGATTAAAATCCTGCAGGGCAGCAAGGTTCCCCTGCTCGACAACACAGGTCCAGGCCCATTTGAAGTTCGCCAATGATCATCTGAATTAGCCAGAGGAGGCGGGAGAAGGTCATGTGGTCAAATGAGAGCAAAATAGAACTTTTTGGTATTTACTCATCGTGTTTGGAAGAAAAAGGATGAGTACAACCCCAAGAACACTGTCCAAACCGTGAAGCATGGAGGTGGAAACATCATACTTTGGGGGCTTTTCTGCAAAGGGGACAGGACACTGCACCATATTGAAGGCAGGATGGATGGGGCCATGTATCGCAAGATTTTGGCCAACAACCTTCTTCCCTCAGTAAGAGCAATGAAGATGGGTCGTGGCTGGGTCTTCCACCAGGACAGTGACCTGAAACACAGAGCCAAGATAACTAAGGAGCGGCTCTGTAAGAAGCATTTCAAGGTTCTGGAGTGGCCTAGCCAGTCTCCAGCCCTGAACTCAATTGAAAATCTTTGAAAGAGACTGAAACTCAATGTAGCCCAGCGACAGCCCAAAAACATGAAAGATCTGGAGAAAATCTGTATGGAGGAGTGGGCCAAAATCCCTACTGCAGTGTGTGCAAACTTGGTCAAGAACTACAGGAAGCTGACAGGTCTGTGGGAGTCAGAATTCTTGCTGGTTGGTCGGTGATCAAATACTTATTTCATGTAATAAAATGCAAATTCATTATTTAAAAATCATACAATGTGATTTTCTGGATTGTTTTTAGATTCACTTCAGTTTAACTACCATACATACAAAATTATTGACCTCTAAGTACTTTGTAGGTGGGAAAACTTGCAAAATCGCCAGTGTATCTAATACTTATTTTCCCACTGCACATCTTTCTAAAATACATTGTTTTAGTGCTTCCCAGTTCCCAAGATATGTTTGCTTTCAATGAACGAGAACTCTCTTGTTTCAATTCATTGGCAGTAAACTGACTCTAGAGCTCTCAGCTGAAATGTGAATACAATTGAATGTAATCCAGGCAATGCTCTGTGAGCTAAACCCATCTGCAACAAGTATACAAATCTCTGGTAGTTTGTTCCATCGTATTAGTCTGGAGTCCAGGCTGTCCAGCTCACCAATCATTGTCTAGACCCGATACAGCTGTATTCACTTCTCAGCTGAGAGCAGGACTAGCTAAGTAAATAAAGTGGTCCTATTCACTGACAGAAAACTAGCATCTTGGAAATGGTGAGAAATTGAAACCTAAAGTATAGTAGAAACTTATAAAACCTTTCATTTTTACACTGGTTTAAAGGGTTATTCTCACCACAGTGATTAGCTGTAAACATGTAGTCAAAAGTAACTAAAGACTATTACCAAATACATTGCTGCTCTGATTTTGCTTGTTTTAGACCTAGAGCAGTTTTTATCTCCTGCTTGTGTACACATGCTTCCCTAGGTTACCAACCATCTCAGGATGGTGACTTCACTCCCTGCTGTGTCTTATCAGCAGCACAGGAGCTGTTTATGTTTCTTACTGACCAACTTTAACCCTTTAGATCTTTGTTATATATAGGTAATGTCCTGCTATATAAAGCAATGTCCCTCTAACACACTGAGCGAGGAATAGCAGAGCTGAAATGTCAATTACTGCTGTAGAACTACCCACAGCCTGAACAGGAAGTGGGAGCCTGAAGTTGGCTGTATAGAGCAGGCTCCGTGAAACAGCATGGTGAGACAACCCCTTTAAGCTTTTTTTTATAAACTCGGAACGCTCCTTTAAGACGCTGTGACATCAACATCATAGGTTAGAGCCAGTTGGAGAAAGCATGAACATGGAGACCCTAATAGTAGAGAATATAAAACCAACTTGCTGTGCTCTCCCACCCCATTCCCCATATAACAGGAACATTAAGAAGACACATATCAGCATTTATTATATGAATTTATAGTTTTTCCATAGAATTCCTGAGACTTGTTCTTCTCGGAATATTGCACCTGTATTACAGCTGACATCTGCATTGCGTCATCGGTTCACCCCATCCCATGACCCTGTGCCAAAAATGTGATGATATTAAGTCAGTCTGGAACTGTTGGATATTTCAGTAAATTTGGTTGATACAAGCACCGTTGAGTTTCTTCCATTTGGCTGTATCCTGAGTCCGACCTGGGGAGCAAGTTTCAGGCCGGGGAGCATCACCATGAAACCGCGATACCTGCAGTTGAAGGTGGGTATAACATGGAACATTGAGTTGACTCTTTGCAGATAGTGACCTACACATCAGTTAGTTAAAGACGTCCATTGACTTCTCTCTCCTGAGGAAGAATTTGCTAAATGGAGGCAGCGGTTCCTTAAAGGGAAATCAATGCAAAGAATAAAAACCCATTGGCTTTCCCAGTTTCTGATCTGCATAAATAATTATCAAACCACTAACATAACATTCTGTTACAATAATGTCCACTTTTTATAAAACGAAGAAAAACAATGGCCATTTACAGGGATTAAAATCATGCTTACATACCAACCCATGATTGCAGAGACGTTGAGGGACGTATGGCATGTTGGTTTACACAGAAGACGGGGCACATACATAAGTGGATGGTTCAAATCTAGGCTACAATAAGCAGCTGAAAGCTCAGATGTTTGGACTGGAGTATGCTATAAGCTATTAAATACATTACTTTATTTAAAACAGATCTATTAGGTCAGATATCTGAGGCAGCATAGCGTAGAGGGGACGATGCGGAACTTGGGGATATGATGTTTTCTATCATGTAATTCAGTATTTTCCTATAAAAAGCTGTTTACTGCTGCCAGCAGTCATAGACAAAGCTTGTGAGTCCTGCTTTCTCCGCCCACTCATCCAGAAAGTCTGTGAGTATTGCTTTCCCTGCTTACTCCTAGATAAAGCCTGTGAGTCCTGCTGCCCCTGCTTTCTCCTTGGTAAAGCCTGTGAGTCCTGCTTCCCCTGCTTTCTCCTTGATAAAGCCTGTGAGTCCTGCTTCCCCTGCTTTCTCCTTGGTAAAGCCTGTGAGTCCTGCTTCCCCACTTACTCCTAGATAAACCTGTAAGTCCTGCTTCCCCTGCTTTCTCCTTGATAAAGCCTGTGAGTCCTGCTTCCCCTGCTTTCTCCTTGATAAAGCCTGTGAACCCTGCTTACCTTGCTTACTCCTAGATAAAGTCTGTGAGTCTTGCTTCCCCCGGTTACTCCTAGATAAAGCATGTGAGTCCTGCTTCCCCCACTTACACCTAGATAAAGCCTGTGAGTCATGCTTCCCCTGCTTTATCCTTTATAAATCCTGTGAGTCCTGCTTCCTCCGGCCACCTATGTAGAAAGCCTGTGGGTCCTATTCTCCACCCATTCATGGTGATTGACAGCTCTCCATGTATGCAAACATATAGAAAACTGTGAATCACTGTCTTTCTCTGTGAGTAGGTGGTGGACTACTTGACAATGTTTTTGAGCCCTACCTCTCCTGCTCACTCATAGAGACATCCTGTGAGTCCTTCTTCCCCTCCGACTCATAGAGACATCTGTGAGTCCTTCTTCCCCTCCCACTCATAGAGACAGCCTGTGAGTTCTGCGTCCCCTCCCACTCATAGATAAAGCCTATGAGTCCTGCTTCTCCTCCCACTCATAGAGGAAGCCTGTGAGTCCTTCTGCCCCTCCCACTCATAGAGACATCCTGTGAGTCCTTCTTCCCCTCCCACTTATAGAGACAGCTTCCCCTCCCACTAATAGAGACAGCCTGTGAGTCCTGCTTCCCCTCCCACTTCTAGAGACATCCTGTGAGTCCTTCTTCCCCTCCCACTCAGAGACAGCCTGTGAGTACAGCGTCCCCTCCCACTCATAGAGAAAGCCTGTGAGTCCTGCTTCCCCTCCCACTCATAGAGACAGCCTGTGAGTCCTGCTTCCCCTCCCACTCATAAAGAAAGCCTGTGAGCCCTGCTTCCCCTCCAACGCATACAGAAAGCCTGTGAGACCTGCTTCCCCTCCCACCTATAGAGAAAGCCTGTGAGACCTGCTTCCCCTCCCACTCACGGAGAAAGCCTGTGAGTCCTGCTTCCCCTCCCACTCAAGGAGAAAGCCTGTGAGTCCTGCTTCCCCTCCCATTCAAGGAGAAAGCCTGTGAGTCCAGCGTCCCCCCCCACTCATAGAGAAAGCCTGTGAGTCCTGTCCTCCCACACTCATAGAGAAAGCCTGTGAGTCCTGTCCTCCCACACTCATAGAGAAAGCCTGTGAGTCCTGTCCTCCCACACTCATAGAGAAAGCCTGTGAGTCCTGCTTTTCCTGCCCACTCATAGAGACAGCCTGTGAGTCTTGCTTTTCCTGCCCACTCATAGAGACAGCCTGTGAGTCTCGCTTTTCCTGCCCACTCATAGAGACAGCCTGTGAGTCCTGCCCACTTATAGAGAAAATTACCCTCTCCATAGACATAGCTTTGATCTGATTCCCCTCCTACTCATAGAGACAGCCTGTAGTCCTGCTTTTCCTCCCCTAAATAGAACAACCTTGAGTCCGCTTTTCCTCCCACCTTTAAGACACCTGTAGTTTTTTGCTTTTCTCCCCACTCATAGAGCCCCTGTAGTCCCTTTTTCCGCCCACTCATGAACAGCCGGATCCTGCCCACTTATAGAGAAAATTACCCTCTCCATAGACATAGTTTGTGAGTCCTGCTTCCTTTTCTTACAAACAATGATTGACAGCTATCCTGTATACAGAAAAAGCTGTCCATCAGTGTATGGGCGGGGAAGCAGGACTCACAGCTTGTATCAATGAGTGGTCAGGGAAGCAGGACTCCAGCATTGTATCAATAGTGGTTCAGGATAGCAGGACCACAGCTTTGTATCAATGATGTGGTACTGGGAACAGGAACTCACAGCTTGTATCAATGAGTGGTCAGGGAAGCAGGACTCACAGCTTGTATCAATGAGTGGTCAGGGAAGCAGGACTCACGGACTTTCTCTTTGAATAGGGGGAAAGTAGGACTCTCAGACTTTCTAGATAAGTCTTGGCAACAGTTAAACAGTTTTTTTACAGTAAATACTTAGGGTATGTTTACACGGCTGATTTTGACGCATTTCTTCACGTTAAAAAAAAAGCCTCCAAAACGTCCCCAGTTCATTTTCATTGATTCCTATGTAAAGCAGCGCTGTAGTGTTTACGCGTGTTTTCAGCACTTTCTTGGACAATTTTTTGGGTGCTGAAAAAGAAGCTTCGAGTGACATGTGTGAACGGTGCTGCGCCAGATATCTGGCGTCTTTTCAGCCCGACATCGGACGCAGCCCTGTTCACATTAGTGTAATGCCTCCTGTATGCCTGTATCAGATACATTACGCAGCACTTTGTAATACGCCTGATTTCGGGGGGGCATGCTGGAGGTGTGTCGCACTACAACTGTACGAAGCTATAGATTTATAGCTTCGCTATGGCATTTCTAGGCACATTACTGTTGGAACAGTTGAAACACCTTCAAAGTGGTATACCTGATACAGAAATGTCGTACAAGCGCTGGAATGCGCCTGATTTATGACCTGTTGCAGAGCGGGTTCATAAATCAGGCGCATTCTATGCTACTATAATGCGCATGAAATTTGGCGTTTACACACCAAATTTCATACATGCTGCCGATCGTGTCAATTCTTGAAGTGTTTTCAATGCTAAAAATCCCCATAAGAATCAATGGAAAGTTTCAAAACCTCAGCGTTTTTGGCACATTTTTGGGCTATTAATTTCTATTGGTGCCTCCGAAAGAAAACAGCGTTGGAAAACCTTGTTGAAAACCTGATCGAATTCTCGTCTGAAAAGTGCTGCATTGAGACGCTTTTCAGATGAGGTTTTGACACTATTTTAGACATTGAAAATTCAGCATCCAAATCAGCCTTGTGAACGTAGCCTTAGAATAAATTCATGAAAAAAGCATTTATCCTTTAGCTCATTCCTCAGCACTAATCCAGACCCTAAAGGTACTTGCCTAATGACCCATGTACAGTATTGTTACAAAACCCCTAAAAGACGTATTGCAACAACAGGATATCCCTAGAATATGCCCTTCATGTCTGATTGGTAGGGTCACACCACTGAGACCTCAATTTTTCTGGGAATAAAACTTCCCCATGTTCACTTTTTTATGTGAATTTGAACCACAGGCCCAGCAGCCCTTTCTGCATGGATAGGTTATAAATGCTTTGGCTAAAATTCCCCTTTCAT
Source organism: Phyllomedusa bahiana (assembly GCA_025379985.1). Lineage (NCBI taxonomy): Eukaryota > Metazoa > Chordata > Amphibia > Anura > Hylidae > Phyllomedusa > Phyllomedusa bahiana. The sequence goes on from JAODAL010030502.1 coordinate 9,885, forward strand.
GCAGTTTAGCTAAATTCAAGTGATCATCACCTCATGTTGGTAGTGGCCCATGATGTTAAATGCCCAGGGACCTGGACCTCTCAGTTGGTTCTGCATTGATCCCCTCATTACCATATCAAACCAATACATGTTCTTATGGTGCTTTACCCCTCCTTTATCTCTACACCAAAATTAACATTGAAAGGGTATCATGATCCTGACTTTTAACGACTGGGCAAAGCCAAATCGGTATTGCTGAGTTGCCTTAGGCTATGTTCACACGGTTTAATTACGCCCCGCAATTATGCCGTGTGGACGGGGGAGGGAGTGGGGGGCCGGCACCCCGCCGGCCCATAGACTATCATTACTAGCGGCGCGTATACGCTGCTAGTAAATGACATGTCACTTATCTCCCCTCGCGGCGGATTCTCCAAGCGGGGAGAGGAGACATAATCCATAGTTCTCTATGAGAACTGTGGATTACCGTAATGACTGGGACGTTTTTCAGTCCGTAATTTGCGCAGTACGCCGCGAATTACGGGCTTGAAATACGTGCCCAAATAAGCCGTGTGAACATGGCCTAACCGTACACACTTGTTTTAGTGGTACCCCTCTCATGCCCCTATTACTATAATGAGATTTAGCACCAGAGTCATAAAATGGGTCAAGAAGTTACCACTTTACGTCGGCTACATAATATACGGAGACTATACGAAAAGTGCAATGTAAGAAGGTATAAAGGGTCTCAAATAACATGTTTATATTCCATAGACCTTATTGGAATTGCCTTATTGGCAACCCACTGGATGACATTGGCACAGATGGTTTATTTGCTACCTTTTGGTGGCTGCTAGTTCACCTCATATCCAAACCTTTCTGGTCAACCTTGTACTTATCTTATTGACATGCTGGCTGGGATTGCTTAAGAACTTCTTGGGCAAGCTCCCCAAGTCTTTCGACCCAGTAGTTTGGTCCTGTGGCAACTTTGGAAGGAACATCAAATGTCATAAAAATATTTATTTTTATCACTAGAGCAGTAGAATGAGAAGGTAATCTAAACCAGTATGGGAAAGGGGACAACTGCCGAGTAGGATGGTGGTTTTCGTGAAAGCCTTCCAGAATATTAAGAATTTAGATTCCCAGCCTTTGGTACTCCAGGTCACTAGGAGTTTGGTTTGAGAAATTTTCACATGGACTGGATACCTTTTTACATGAAACGGCATCTTCACATGGAACAACTGATTTAAGAGATCCCTGCTTGGGGTTTGAATTGCTTTCCTTAAAATTTGTACAGAAGGGCAAAATAGATGGATGTGGCAGCTTATAATGGTTTTTCCGCTTTGGGCAATTTTTTTTTTAGAAGGGTCCCCAACCATGCACTAATTTTCAAAGTAGTCGGCTAAAGATTTATTTTTTCCTGCAGCGCCACCACAGAAGGAATGAAGTATTACATAGTGCCTATTGAAATCAATGGCTGTCCACATAACGCACAGGTGTGATGAGTCCTCCAGAGCTAGAGAAACTCTAATATTAGAGCAACTCTAGTAGACAGAGTCCATGAATGATGGACCCTACTCAATATAGAATTTCCTAATTGGCTAAACCAGACAACTCCTTTAACATAGTATGGGTGAATAACACCAGTCATGTGTGATTTGTTCTGGTTGGGGATCCCTGCCTATGAATGGAGGTTCTGGTGCCCACAACCCATGTCTGTTACTGTGAAAATGTATTATAAATGGAAATGCAGCTAATTTATACATAGATAGTAATTAATATAGATACTGAATGAGGAGGAAGATAGCACCACAACATGCCAAATTTACAACCACTAAATGCACTCCTGGTTTTCCCAAGCAAGACATTCATGTCCTTGGAGGCATCATCTCATCTTGCAAATAGCAAATCTTAATACTTATCGTTAACATGCAAAACTATCAAAAATTAGGTTGAGTTGTTTTTTATTGTCAATATTCATGCTACTCATACTGTCCATCAGTATATGAAATCTGTCCTGAAGCCTTGCATCTCGACAGCTTGGGGTTTCAGTGCTCCCTCATTGTGCCTGCTTATGTATCCTCATCCTGCTGTCTAAATGTTTGCTCTTGTTGAGTCCGGTAGACCTTATTTGCGTCCCCTATGTTTGCCTGATTTGCCTCTCTTGGTAAGGTTAGTGGTCCTATGCTTGTTTTGTCTTGTAGAATCTTTGTCTACATGATGTATGTGGTAATGCTTATCATTTAAATCTACTAATTTGTTCCCCTGTTTGCGTGTTAGTGGTTGGAATAGTTCATTGTCCTTTCTACTGGAAGTTCCAATATTCCTTGTTCCCACTTGCAAAATGGGCCGGTCAACTCAGTGTAGGGCCTTGTACAATTGAGCATATTGCATCTGTATGGAACTGTCCATATCATGGCTGTAACACCCAGACCCTATGTGGGTCTATGATCATTTAAGTTCAATTCAGTAACATTATGAAAGATCTGAGGAAGGGAGGGGGAGTTGCACCATGGACAGTTGAATGTGACTGCAGTACACCCAGTTGTGGAATCCCATAGAGATAGCCTGCACGCTAGAAACAGGGATATGCATATTTGATATTAGGGGCATAATTATAGGGGGTTCAGAGGTGGCAGTTGCAACGGATCCTAGTTCTAGAAGTGACCCAATGCCACTATAAAGGTTAGCAGTGTCCTAAATGGCCCATGATGGCCGGCCCCCAAAAGTTTTCCCCCACCTGATGTCTTCATGCCCTCATCAGATTTGGCCACTTGGTCAGCCCCTTGGGCTTGCGACAACCATATGTCTTTAATGAACCCTTCATGGGGGATGTTGGTGATAGTGTCTACTTCATAATACAATGGGCCACATGTATGAACCTGTTTAGGTCTAAAACTCACTTTTTTGCCCATAGCTTACTATGGGCAAAAGAGCGAGTTTTAGACCTAAACCGTTTTCATACATGTGGCCCAATGTTTCTACAGGCTTTCATTGGCTTCATTGTGTTCTCATAATACCTGCTTGGCTATTCCTGCATTCTCTGTCCATGTGGTTGGATCTTCGCTGGCTCTTCTACCATAATACCAACTGGATTTTGTTCTTTTCTGTATGAGTGCTGCAATGTTTCCTTGACCTTATTTGCTACAGTGTTCTCTCACCATGCCTGCTGGGTGTTCTTGTTCCCCTATGTCTTAATTCATGATATGTGTTAGAGGAAAAGAAAGAAAAAAAAGAAATTCCTGGCTCCTTAGCAGGTTTTGTAATTGGCAATTCTGTTTCTGGAGCAGGTGAGGTGTGAATGAGGATTTTATCGGAGGGAGTTCGCAGTGAGTGGGAGGTGAGAGGTATATAACAGTCGTGAGAGGTTTTCAGACGCCTCTCTTAAAGAACCCCTACTAATCGTAGATTTATTTGTCCTCCCTGCCTGTCGTTATGGCTTCTTATAAGTTAGTGCAGATTTTCTATATTTATACACACCCTGGAGGATACATGTATACCACGTTCCATTGTCATCAGTCTGTCAGTGGCTGGCATTATAAAAACAGAGTAACTTGCAGAATATAATAATACCGAGTAAAACTCTTCAATTTACAGGCCCAAAGTTGTAGTAAAAAAGCAACTGTCCATATTTCCATCTCCCACCCTTAAAACATATCCCACCCCACTAAACCCAAACTTTGCTTCCCATGAAAGCCAGCAGCCATAATTATTGACAAGCTGCTAACATAGTTTTGAGGGTCTCCACTGTTGGTTGGAAGACTGACACCAATTTCTTCCATACTTGTGTTCCAATTACATTCTCTATAGCATAGAGAAGCTCTCTAAACCATTGGTATGACCACACATGGGGTCAAACATAAGCTGACTCACTGGACTGTGTCCTCCCCAATGTTGGCACTTGAGCCAGGGTGGATGGCTCCTTTTTACGCACCTCACACACTGACTTCCTGCGAGCCTGCACGCCTCTCATGGCCGTCTTAATCTTTCTCCACCCAAGGTGGTTTAGCTCCGCTAAGTTAAGAAGGACACAGATGCCACTGACGGCAAACATGAAGACCAGGAAGACTGTCTTCTCGGTTGGCCGAGACACATAGCACTCTACCTCCTTCACGCAAGGGTAGCGGTCACACTCAAAGATAGGTGGCACACTGAAGCCATAAAGGAAGTATTGTCCTGCAAGGAAGCCAATCTCTAATGCATTCCTAAAAAAGACCTGAATGATGTAGAAGCGGGATATGCCCTCTTGACGTTTCACTTTGGGGCTTTTGGCTGCTTTCTTGGGTGTATTTGGGATCTCTTTCACTTCTAAGCAGTCTGGTTCATCCTTGGAGGACAGGTCTGGATTCTGCATTAAGATCCCATTGATATTCTTCATTCTCCTGTTTTCTCTTGGCAGTTCCTTCTCTAGCAATGGGTAGAGAAAGGAATATCTTCGGTCCCTCTGCTTTGCAGACTGATGGACGGAGTATGTAATAAAGCAGAGGCTTGGTGTGCACACAAGAATTATCTGGAAGACCCAGTATCGGATGTGGGAGATTGGGAAAGCTCGATCATAACAGGCTTGGTTACAGCCAGGCTGAAGAGTGTTGCACATGAACATGGTTTGCTCATCTTCATAGACCGTCTCGCCAACGATGGCCACGATTAATATGCGGAATATGACCACTACAGTCAGCAGAATCCTATCAGGAAGAGAAGACAACAATGAGCATTCAACATAGATAACATTGCATAGCCAAAGTCTACTGTGATCTAGCTTTGACCGACAGAAGGTTTGGCCTTTTGTGTTACCAACCCAATAAAAGATATAGGAGACAAATAAGCAAAAAATAAAAAATGTATAAACTTAAAAGGGTTGTCTCGCTACAAAGAATAGCTTTCAACATGTAGGGAACACTAAATGAAGACGCTTTCCAAATATATTGCTTTGTTCATTGTTTTTTTTAAGGAGCTACAAGTGATTTTATCACCTTCTGAGCTCTGTCTGGTTTCCCAAGTGACCGACCATACAGGTCACGGCCAGCACAGAACTGCGGGCAGTGAGAGCTTGTGTGTTATCTGATCTTTCAGACAAAAGTCAGTAATTTCTACTGTTTACTTTAGCTCAGCAGCTTCTCCTGTCCTGGTAGAAGGTAATTTAGCTAATCTAGACTAATAAACATAATAAACAGAGAAGTCTGAATACACAGAGCTCATATGCTAATTACAGACAGCTTGACCAGGAAGTGACAGAGCCAAGCAGCATTATTTCATTCATGCATCTTATGAAATTATTAGATGAGACAACCCCTTTAACACATAAGACTGATACAACATATATGATGGGAAGTAATCAATACACGTTATAACTTCTAGAAGTGCATAGTACTACAATCTCACATATAAGTACAATCATGAATTATATCTATAAAAATGCACATATGATATGATTAATAAATTAATAAAATAATCAGTAAAAATTCCACATCCCCACACAAATGTTACATCAAGTCCCAAGAAGAAAATGAATATCTGTAATAAATATAGTAATAGGAACACAAAGATGGGACGGGGCTGTCCAGCATCTCCAAGTACAGAATATAACATAGATGACAATACCCACTTTTGCCCACGTGCTGATAGCTAAGGACCACGCTGGATTATAACAATACCTCATGTTTGATATTGTTCCTGTATGTAGTTTTACCCTGTAATACTAGGATGCAGGAGGTGTCAGTATTTTGGGTTGGGCACTTTAAACATGCTGGGCAACCCACCTAATCGAACTGTAAGGGCATCTTGATTGTAAGCCACACATAACTGTATAATTGGCCCCTTTATGAGTCTTATCTATATGTCGTTGCCATACTTGCAATCACCCCTTCATGGATAGTAGGTGTGTGAGTGGTTGTTTATCAGTATTTTTGCATTTGAGCAACCTCTCCTGTTTGCTATTGTGGCTTTTCTGCATACTGGTGTGAACTGGTTCTTATCCAATCTGCAGTTTTTTTTACTAGGCAGCTGCCCCCCTAGTGGATGGGTGTGTGAGCAACTGTTCATTAGTGAGTTGCACCTGTTAAATTTTTCCCTAGGAGCACTAGGGCTTATATTGTCTTCTACTGGGATTAGTTCATTGTCCAGCCATTAAGCTCTAAGTATGGCGTTTTGTCTGTGTTTTTTATCATAACATGGGAAAAAAGTGGCAGTTGTCTTGGACCCTCCACCATCTGCCCCGGACCGGTTTTAAGCTATGTCATGGTACCAGATAGTACAAAGTACTATTATTTGAGCACTACTTCAGTGTTATTTTGCCACTATATGGCAGAGCTGCCATCCGGAAATTCAGAGGCCTATACAGTCGAAGCACTTGGACCCACCATCCATTACCAGTTCCTATCTTTTCACATTTCAGTCTGCCCCCTTTCTTTAAAGATTTATCAGGGCCCCTGATGGCAGTACTGCCGATATTGTCCCGATGGCGACCCTATTACATGTAACTATTTAAGTACTATTTGGTATGAATTGTATATTACTATGCACTGTAGGATGGTAGTGTTTAGGGGGACATGTATGAAGATTGGCGCGTCAAAGCGCTTGTTTTCACATTTTTTACCGCGAAAACTGCGCCTCATGTATGTTGATGCTGAAGTGCGCTCATACATGCGGTGCAAACTTCGACGCCTCTGGCAGACAGACCGCATTGAAGTAGGTCTGCCTGTCGGAGCTGTAATGCGCCTCACTTTGCCGACCCGCATTCATACATGCGTCGGAGTTTTCGAATGTGGTGCGTCCCGCCCCAGAACGCCCCTTCATGTTAGGCGCATTACAAAGTGGCGAACCTTGCGCCTAACAGCGCAATAGGTGCGTCTGACGGCGGAGCCCGCACAGTGAGGCGCATTATACACCTGAAAATATGTGAAAACTCCGATCATACATGTCGCCCTTAGTTCCTAAATGGCATCAGTGCTTTCCTCTCAAAAAATATTCCAGATACTTCATCCAACTCTGCTGAAGTCATGAACCTTACTATGTTGGGTGCGTTTTGACTAGTCTAGTAAGAATGCTTTCCAGCCCTCCTTTTTTTCCCAGAAACTCCTGGAAATCGGACAAAGGGGGGGACAAGGTTTTCATAAAAAATGGGCATTCCCAGTGGAGATATAAAATGTCGGCAAGTATGCTAGTAAGTAACATAGAGCATTGTGCTTGTATTATTTAGTTGGTGAGCCTATTTAAGACATGTAGGGGCACATTTTTTTAGGCTGTCTTAAAATTAGACAACTTAATAGTAGGCCAGGTGGCAGGTATATAACTAGAATTCATAGGGCTCCTTAGCAAGATGAGATAGGCTCAGCACCTTGTGACTGGAACTTGAAACGGCAGCATAAGTATCAATAAATAAAAGTATAAATAATAGCGCCCTATCCACAACTACAGTCAGACCAGATAGCAGAAATTAACCAACTTGTTCTCACCCATAAAAATGTACAATGTTTTTGCGCCTCAGTGGGCCCTCTCAGTCTCTGGGGTGAGTGGGGTGGAGCAGGATAGATCTTTGCCCATGCCAGACAGGCACAAGATATGTCAAATTTTTCACAGTGACTCATGTGACGTGATAAATTTGGTGCAGTTTGACAGGTTAGACACATTTCCTTATGCCACTTCTTCAGTGTTGGACTGGGTTAACCAGGGCCCACCACTGAAGTTGATTTTTGGGGCCCACCAGTGGAGATGATTCTTGGTGCCCACCAGTGGAGTTGATTCCTGGGACCCACTGGTGGAGTTGATTTTTGGGGCCCACCAGTGGAGTTGATTTTTGGGGCCCACCAGTGGAGTTGATTCTTGGGACCACCAGTGGAATGAATTCTTGGATCCACCAGTGGAGTTGATTCTTGTGGTCCACCCTAGAGCCACTGTACAATACTGCACATAACTCTTATGTTCTGCCTTTCTTTCTCTGCAATCCTCCCTTAAAATCAGCCTCAGGCCCACCATGACCAGGAATCCACCATGCCCAGTGACCCACTGGGGGTTTTCCTGTTCCCCTATAGGCCTCTCAGAGCCTGGACTTCTTGTCTAGCCTCCTATCTGTCAATATTTTGTGCCCAAATATTGATGTTGGTGCATTTTAGGCTACACCCTTTCTCTAAGCCATGCACCTCTACTACTGTGTCTAGCAAAGTGCAAAAAGTTTCTAAAACACATAATACATCTGGCACAGGCCATGGCACTAGTTTTTTAGAGTAAATTGAGCCAAAATTCTGACACATTTTGGTTAGTTTCATTTACTTTGTTTTTCTGAATATTTCCTGGGTGGGGAGATACAGTAGGTACAGGCAGTCCCCGACTTACAATGTTCCGACTTACCTCTGTCCCCTAGTTACACATGGAGACTAATGGGGAATGCTGGCACTTGTAGTTCCATGTTCCGCAGCAGATAGTAGCTGTGGAATGACAAGTTCCAGCATGCCACAGCAGCACATGAGGTGAAAATGAGGTGAAATCTTCTAAACAGGGGCACAAACAGCAAAACAAATGTTAAAAACATTTCCCTGCACTATCCAAAACGAAAAAATAAGCCTTTTGTGCTGGCGTTACACTTAATAAATGAACCTGTTCCGACTTACATACAAATTCAACTTAAGAACAAATCTACAGTCCCTATCCCGTTCGTAACCTGGGGACTGCCTGTATATGTCCCATAGGTAGAAACAAGACTACTGGACTTCTAGAACTAAGTAAAAGATTTGCCTCTGAATCTGCATAAAATGACATCATTTAGAGAGAATATATCATTATCATGCACCCTCATACTTCCTTGTGAAGAGCATTATGTACCGCAGAGTCACTTTGTCATTATAATTGTTAATTTGAGTCAATCTTTAAATAATCCTTAACATAAAACCGCACGGGCATATTTAAATTGAACACGATTTATCTAGCTGTCCATGCCTTAAAACAAATGAGCTTATCTAATTGCCTATTCCTTTTCCTTCCCATAATTTAACAGCGGGGGATTGCTTTATTAACCCTTGTCGGCCATTTAACTGCTCCAATGCAGATAATAAGAGAGCAATGTGTGCTGTCTGGGAGGATGACATTCCCTGCAAAACAGCATGTGAAAATGCGGGGGAAACATCATGACACTTGTTGACAGCTTGTGATGTCCCCAAAGCCATAGGACAAGGAGCCAGTCTTATCCCACCCATGACAACTTGGTTGTCACATTGCATTGTACCTTTTCATCTGACTGCTGCCACTATGGAGCTGCGATGGTTGTCTGTAATAGTGGCAGACAAGAAAAATCCCCGCTCTTGTATGCATGCTATTCAACCAGTTGTTCTGTGGTGGGTACCCATTTTATGGTTTTTGGCAGAGTTTGCAAGCACAAAATTTGCATTCGATCTTATACGGAGTCTTTGCAGGATGTAGACAATTGAGGCACACACCACGACAGACCCCTACATGTTGGCCACATTCACATCATGTTTTTCATCCTCATTCGTGGTAGCCATCGGGAAACTGTGAAAATGTATCCCAACAGGTGCAGCAGCCGGGCCATGATGGGGCCATAGAGATCTATAGGGCCAACGTAATCCTACTGCTCTATTTACATAGTCTATACACTGTCTACATCAGACACAAAAACAGTCTACCACACTTTTGTGTTTGATGCAGAAAGTATATACATAAATAGGGCAATCGGATTACGTTGGCCCTATCGATCACTATGGTCCCTTCTGTGGTATCTGCTACAATAAATTTTTTACAGTGTTCTGACGGATATAATAAACGGAGACCAGAAATGTGATGTGAATGGGGCCTATCAAGGAGAGACAGCGATTGGAACTATGAAGGATGACATTGCATTGTATTCTGGAAGGAAGGGGTCGTTGGGGCAGCAGCCAGCATGAGGGGACTGTGTATGCCTCTGGTTCCTTTTAGGCTATGCGATGTTCATTGGGGCTATCTTTAGTGGATATAGTGATTTAAAATGGCCAATGAGGAGCAACATACATCTAAAAGGTTATCCAATTTACAAGCTAAAGCAGTATAATTGAACAAGAAAATACTCACCTTTAGGGTATGTCCCCATGGCACGGGTTTGCGGCTGGTTCTTCAGACGGTTTGCGGTTTTGCAGACCGTTTGAAATACCGCCCGCAAACAAAAACACCGGGCTTCTATGGAAAACCCGCACAGCAGTCCCCACTACATAGGTTTTCCACCTGCGGGCTGCCCGACAAAAATTGTGCATGTTCATTCTTCTGTCCGGTTTTCGGACAGAATCTGAACCTGTGACTGGGACGAGGGAGGGCTTTTCTCCGCTCATCGCGGAGAAGAGCCGCCGGCGCACCCCCCCCCCCTGCGGCCGTGGGGACGGCACACAAACCGGACAAATACCGGTCGGATAAACCGACCAATATTTGTCGTCTGTCGTGTAAACGGGCCCTTACACTCACCGCCATTCCAGTGCTGAAGCTACCGGTGGTGTCCCCAGTGTCTACCCACTTCCTTTTCCTACAAAGGGTCTGTGATTGATAAAACCAATCAGGTCTTCAGTGGTCATGTGTCATTTCCTTGAGGAAGTGAATGGCTTAGGAGCATTGATGTCAAAAGAATAACATGTTACCACTAAGGCCACTGTTCTGAGCACAGAAGTAAACATAGACTGGGGCGACTCCACCGACAGCTTCAGTGCTGGAACGGCAGCGAGTACAAAGGTGCAACCCCCTCAATCAGCATCTCTACCGATAGGGCTGAATAGATGATCATTAATACCTAGAATGGGCCCGACTCTCCAGTGAGAACTCCTCTTAAGCTCACTGCTCTTGCAATAGCATTTTAAGACCATGTCCCCAAGGCACGTTTTTTCAGCCGGTTCTTGGTTTTGAAAACCGGCTGCAAACTGACTGAAAAACTTTTACACGGACTTTAATGGAAAATCCATGCCGGCGGTCCGAAAAACATAGAACATGTTCATTTTTCCGTCCGGTTTTCGGACAGAATATGAACATGCCTATGTGAAGGGGGAGGTCTTTTTTCCGCAAACCGTGGAGAAAAGCCGTCCCCTGGTGGCCATGTGCACGGCCCGAAAACAGGACAAATACCGGTCGGATAAACCGACCGGTATTTGTCCTTTGCCGTGTAAATGGCCCCTAATTTTTTCATCCTCCCCTTCCAAAAGTCATGCATAACCTTTTTTAGCTTTCCGTGGACATTTTACAGGAAGAGTTGCATTTTTAATGGTACTATTTAACGGATCATGTAATGAAATGGAAAACCTCAGGAAGATATTTGTCTGGAAAAAAGGCAATTGCAGCATTGTTTTTAAAGGTTTTATTTCATGGCGTTCACTGTGCTAAATGACAGGTTAATGTGCGTCAGTACAATTACAACAAAACCAAATGTATTTACTTTTTGTGATGTTTTACTACAGTATTTGAAAAAATAAGAACATTTAAAAACAATTGCTCTGCATCCCCATAAAACAAGTCTAATAGCATTTACATTATGCTGATGATAGAGGAATATGAAGGCTTGTGGGTTTTTGCAGGGCAAAAATTTATTTTTTATCGGTAATATTTGGGCCATAAAAAAACGTACTTTTTTTTCCATTTTTGGGTGAGCCAAATTCTGGTGCTTTTTTTAAAGCATTTATTCTGAGGGTTAAATATAATATCTTAATAATTCAGATATTTCTGGATGCTGTACACAATACTCATTATGTTTCTTTTTTAGTGTTTCATGTTCAGACAACAAATGGGGACTTTTTTAAAATTTTTTATTTATTTTACTGTTTAAAATTTTTTCACTTTTTTAATCCTTTTTTTCCCCTTTCTTATTTATACAATGTAATGCAATAATTATACATTACAGTATATCATCAAATTATGGCCTTCCTTACGTCAAGCAGGATGTAATAGTAACACAATGTTGACAGGCCTGGAAGCCTTCATTAGGCCCCTTACTGCTATTACAACCAACTGGCTTTCCAAAATCATATCACAGGAGGGCTGATCAGGTAACAGAGTAGTCCCCTATCCAATGAATTTGGTGTCTCAGTCACACTGTAATCAACCGCTCCATACACCCTTCCTCACAATTTTTTAGGTGAATGTATGGGAATTTTTGGTGGGGAGGCGGCTTGATCTATATTATATGTAGAGAAACTTTGGGCAACATGTATGAACGGGACGGCACCATTTTTTTGGGTGTATCTTGTGCCAAAAAACTGTCGTAGCCCTATTCTATAGATGTGTTAACAGTCATACGACAAAACTTGCGCCAGGCGTGGCACTTTTGAATGCGCCAAAGATATGCTACGCGCTAAGGATATGCACCAAAGATATTCTATGCTATATCAGGCATCCCACATGCCAGATTTATGAACCCACATACGACAGATTTATACCTCCTGTTGCATTCTACACTCCTCTCTATATCGATTCAAAACTGGTGTGTCAGCGCCAAGTTTCATACAGGTCGCCCTTTGTTTTTCTGACTTGATAAATTGTATAATTCTATTGCAAGCAACCACCAATAGAGAACTAACTATATGTGGCTTGTACAGCCAATAATAGAATATTTGTAGCCAATAAGGATTTGAAATATCATTGTTCTAGGCGTTTATAAATAATATACCAAGAGTCCATTATTTGGCCTCCTGCTGACATGCAACTATCCTGCTGCAACTATCCGCGCCCTACAATTGGGTTGCAGGGGTGCTGATGGTTGACAGCGGGAGCAACCTCTATGTGTCAACCACCTAAATGCTGCCGATGTTATTGACTGTGGCAGCTAGAGAGTTAAGCATCTAGGATCAGAACTAGTGCTAATCCCAGCCATTGCAATACAGCTGACTCCTGTTATGGGCACAGCTTCTGACATTTGCCAACTCCTCCGGTTGCTCGGGAGGATTCCTCTTTTTCCAGGAATCTTCCAGATTTTCTGGGAGAATTGGCGAGAAAGATATAGAGGCAGTGTTACTGGAAATTAATGGTGGCTACAGTGTGGCTCTAGGAACCCATTCATGTAGCTTGTGGCTACCAGTCCCAAGTGTCGAGTATTCAGTCCTCGATTCCAGGTGCTTTTTGTCATACATCTGTCATCCTTTCTGCACATCTTATCTTTTCTTGCACAGATCTACGGCTGCAGAGACTGGCGCAGGAACAGGCAGCTTCATTCAAGTGGCTGCTGTTTGGTTGCTAGCTTGTAGGTTCCTGTTAGAAGAGTCAATACAGCAAAAGGCCCAAGGAGGAGATAAGCATGTTGTATTATTAGTATGTATATTGTATTGTGGATACACAGATGGCTGTAGTAATTGTCGCAAAATGTATATGCAGGATGTTACAGCAATTTTGGACTGGAACATGCATTTTTTATATCTACCTGTAGGCGGTCTGATACTTTAACATGTTCCATCCAATAAACAAGGAGAAAATATACCTGGGTTAGAAAGTAAGTCACAGAAAAATGGGGCATAATTTACTCAAGAACACAACCACAAGGCTCAATGGCTGGATTATAGACTGATCCCACTTGGAGACAACACAAATGCAGGTACTACTTGGGAAGGGTAAAAGAGGTGCAGATAATTAATGAGCAGAAGCTCACACATCCCTCCACTAGGGAGGCAATTGGATGATAAAAAAAACTGCACATTAAATAAGTACCAATTCACACCAGTTTGTAGAAAACCCACAGTTTTCCTAGTGGATAGGTGTGTGAGCTTCTGCTCATTAATTATCTGCACCTCTTTTACCTTTCCCAAGTAGCACAGGGGCTTGTGTCCTACTGGGTGCAGTCTATAATTCAGCCATTGAGTTATAAGTGTGGCATTGTGTTTTTGAGCAAATTAAGTCCCATTTTTCTGTGATTTTTTCTGTAAATGGCTAGTGTAGGGACTCCCAAGATATGAGGAACCTTGACGTGGTTTGCGAGCTTGTGAAATATAGTGGCCACTGTATCAACTAATACCTTATATTTGATAGTTTTCAAGAATGTCATTTTTTTTTTTGCCCAAAATACGGTGGAGCAGAGGGTGTCAGTATTTTGTGTTAGACACCTAAAAAGTGCTGGGCAGCCCGCCCAATCGAATAGTAGAGGCGTCATAGGCTGTAAGCCAGCATGGTGCACCACACGTATCTGTATAAATGGCACCCGTTGTATCACCTCTTTTTATATGCAGTTATAATACTAGCAACCACCCCCCTCATATATAGAAGGCGTGCGAGTGGTTGTCTTATCAGTATTTTTGCATATGTGTAATCTCACCATGTATTATACTGTGGCTTTTCTGCATACTGGTGTGAACAGGTATCAATTCAATGTTCAGTTTTTTATCATATAATTTTCCCCTTTGTGGAGGGGTGTGGGAGCTACTGCTCATTAATTATCTGCACCTGTTTTACCTTTCCCAAGTAGCACAGCGGCTTGTGTTGTCTCCTACTGGGATCAATCTATGGCCTTGTATGGCCTTGTGGTTGTGTTTTTGGGTTAGAAAATAAGATAAGACACAATCTAGTGCTGGGAAAACAATGGGAATTGTTCTATTGTTAAATAAATGAATAAACAGAGCGTCCTCTCAGATGTTGTAAGACCCGGCACCTAGGTGTTGTCTGTGTGATGAGATCTCCAGATACTAGAAGAACATCTATTTCATGTGTAAATTATGCACCAGACACGCCATATGACGATGGCCATGTGAGAAGAAGAGGGTGGACATTAAGCAAAGAGGACATGGGAAAATGGTAATGGCTAGAAAAGACTCCAAGAAGATAATGTCACAGGAGAGCAGAGGGTGATGGTGGTAGGTGTAGTGTTGGGTGATATCCGAGGAGATCAAATTTAATAATTTCCACTAATATCATGGATAGAAGGTTAAATACAATGGGCGTCATGTATGATTTTTGCCGCCCAGGCACCAGTTTTTTTGTGCACAATAGTAGCTTAGAACGTGCCTGAGTCTATGAACCTGTTCTACTGCGGGTCATAGATTTAGCACTTTCTAGCTACAAAGCGACACTTCTGGCTCAGGTAAACCACTTTTAAAGTGCTCTACCTGTTCCAGCAGTAGTGTGCCTGGATTTGCCGTACTGAAGCTATAAATATGTAGCCTTGTACGGATGTAGTGTGGCACGCCTCCAGCACGCCCCCCGATCTCAGACGCATTAGTACAAAGTGCCGCGGGAGCCTGATAATCTGCCTAATTATGGAGTGCGCCTGCTCATACATCGAGCGCACAGGGCTGTGCCAGTTTTTAGGTTGAGAAGACACCGGATAACTGGCGCCACCCTGTACATACATGTCGTCCAATATGTACATACTGGTATTTTATATTCTACAGCCAGATGTCAGCAATATGTATGTACTAGTACAGACCTGCATAACTTGGCAGGAGGTGGGAGCTAAAACCACCTGGAAACACCTCCGGACTGCCTGGAAATGCCCATTTTGGCGCAAAGGTTGCACAAGCCCTGCCCTTTGTCGTCTGGTTTGCTGGTCGGTAGAAATCCTTTGGTGGGCCACATGCCGGCTGTATGTTGCGCAGGCCTATAATGGTATATAGACACTGCTACACTGATTTTATGTATTATACTGTAACATGACAATATACAGTATTATATACTACATCATGTATATTATGCATATTACTGCAGTGTATTTACAATATATATAATTAGTGCAGCAGCATGTATATACACATAGGGCGACATGTATGAACGGGGTTATTCCAGGTATCTGGCGTCTTTTCAGCCCGATATCAGGCGCAGCCCCGTTCATACATTTTTTAATCTCCCGCACGCCACTCCTGTGAGCATTACAAAGCGCCCGCAGTAATGCGCCTGGGATCGGAGGCGGGGCGC
The DNA here is from genome assembly GCA_025379985.1 of Phyllomedusa bahiana. Lineage (NCBI taxonomy): Eukaryota > Metazoa > Chordata > Amphibia > Anura > Hylidae > Phyllomedusa > Phyllomedusa bahiana. Next base: position 25,707 of record JAODAL010030502.1, read on the forward strand.
ACTAGAGCCATAAGAAGCAATAGATTTGTAGCTTTGTTATGGAATTCCTAGGCACATTACTGCTGGAACAGGTAGAGCACTTTCAGTGGTTTGCCTGAGCCAGAAATTTCGCCCGAGTGCTGAAATGTGCGTGATTTTTGACCCGCTGTAGACTGGGTTCATAAATCAGGCGCATTCTATGCCGTTATTAGGCGTATGAAATTTGGCGTGCGAATGCCAAATTTCATACATGTCGCCCAAAGTTCATACTTCTCAACTTTTGCAAATTGTCTTTTTTTTTTACAAGCAATGTCCCTTTCATAGGCCACACCTCTTCCATAAGCCACATCTCTTCTTTTGGGATACATAAGATTATTTTTTATTTTGAGGCTTGATGAACAAAAAATGGAATTCTTTAAGGTTTTTAATTTTTTCAGCATTGGCGGTACGATATCTTTACAGATTGGGTTGTTACGGTTGTGGCAATACCTATTATGTTTAATTTTTTTAATTTTTTTTACAAACTGAATGTGTTTATCGAGGAAACAAGGGCCATGTGTTTATTTTATTTTTAATATGTTCCATTTTTTTTTTTTTAGTCCAACTATTGGACTAAAGTATGTGATCACTTTTATAGCACACAGCAGCACATTACCATACCTTACTTGTTGTTATGTTTTGTGCCTATTAGACTCTGTCTTAGGTATATGGCAGACCGGGAGGTCATGATTTGGCCTCCTACCATTGAAATCCTGTAATCAGGTTGTGGGGGTGTTGGTGATTGACAAAGGGAGCCCCATCTTTGTGTCAACTATATAGATGTTGTGGATGCTATTGATGTGGCTTCTAAGAGGTTAAGCAGCCAGGATCAAACCATCCCATTGCACATGACATTCGACTCCTTCTATAGATGGTGTGAGCATGGCTTCTGAGTATACACTATGCCTGGAAGATTCGCCAATGTTTCCAGGTGCCCCGCAGGACTTCCAATTTTCTGGTAGTCTGGGAGAATTGACAAATATGATATAGATATGGTGTTACTACAGATCAATGGTGGCTCTAGTTTGGCTTGGGAACCCCATGCAGACTGTAGACCTCTTTCACATACCTTGTGGCCACATGTTAAATACTCAGTCCTCAATCCCCGGCGTTTTTTATAACACGCCTGTCATGCTTTCTGTGTGTCTTTGTAACAAAATAGTATATTCTTTCTTATACTATATTATCATAGCTTCATTGTAACACACTTTATCTACATCCCTTTTCTCTTCAGGTTATAACAGAAGGACTTATGACAACATCTTATATAAATAAATGGAAATTTGTTACATTCTTCATGTAAGTTGTAAAATTACAGGAAAACGTAGGAAATATAGCTTACATTAGATAGCCTGTAAATTGGACCTCTGTGAGAGTATGTGGGTGGGTGGGGGTATCTGTCATTCTCAGCCTTCAGTTCTGTCCAGACTTCCTTCATATATAGATCCTGACTCCTTCCAAATGGCTTGCAAAAATTCATCATGGCTTCACCCTTCTTCCTTAAAATTCCACCCTTATTCCCCCAACAAAGACATTCACATATGTCTTATACTGTAAAGAATAGGTGTCTAACAGCTCATTAGTTCTTATGTTCATTTATAGAACTCTACTCAAAATAACCTATACACCGGTTCTGATCCCAAACACTAAAATAGCTGTGTGCACTTGCTAAAATGTCATCTGTTAACCCTTTACACTGAACGGTATATGCTAATATTGTCATCTATTAAAATATCTTCAACAGTCTTGTCTTTTTCCAGTGCTGGTCTATGGTTTTAGAGCGCGGCACGGAAGAGACGGCTACAATGGCTGTTGGTTGGTTGCTCCTGTTAGAAGAGTAGACAGAACTACAGGCGCATGGAGGAGATAAGCATGCTGTATTACTGGCTCATGGTGACTGGCAGTGGTGCACATCGGGGGCATAACTAGATAACTAGCATTCATAAGGATCTATAGCAAAATGAGATGCCCCACCATGAACGTCATGAACAATACGGCCATAGATCAAAGAGCCCACATAATAATGCTAGATAGCAGAAAGCGCCAAATTGGTTTTACTATAAGAAGGTTTTATGTGGCTGCACCTGAATGGACCCCTCAGTCCATAGTTATGACCATGGTGCACACACAGGGGTTGTCTAATGGGTCTAGATTCTCCTCCCTGAGATGTGCTCATCACTTCTGGCTGCCACCACACTTGGGTCCAAATAGCACCATCACGTAGTATGCCTTGGCTAACATACTAGTAACATCATGGAGCAGCCTCGTGTCAGGATAGGAGAAGGGATGTGGGAATGGTAAGTAAATTATGCCATCAACCCCATATACCTTCAAAATGGGCAACTGGCATATTTGACTTGGCACTGTTTTGGCTGAAACACTTGTATGGACACATTTTGTGGTGATGGTTATGTGATTGGAATTATTTTTGTAGGGTCTATAATGTGGCTAGACCAACATTTTGGGTAATGCTATGTAGTGTAAATGAAGATATGTCCAGCAACAATGCAAGATGATCCAGAGTGGACGGAAAATAGTTTAAAAAATAAGATTAATATCTTTCCTTTAAGTGAAGATCTCTCCTTAGGGAGAGTGCCATATAGGCGTGTGGAGATTTGAAATTGACTTTTGCACTCCACGAAGTATCTGCATATCACAAGACATTATGGGAAAGGAGCTTAGAAGCTCAAGTGCCCTCTATTGGATGTAACAAATCCTCAATTTGCTTTTGACCCACTGGGTCTTTGGAAAGCAAAAGGGATGTTAGCCATGCCAGCATCACCCATCTGTAGACAGCCGTTTCGGGGTGTTTGCCTCTCGCCAGTACAGAGCAGAGCGATGCTGGCTTGGCTGAGTGGGAGGCAATGAGTAGCTCAGAAAGGGAAGATCTCTCCTTAGGGAGAGGGCCATTTAGGTGTGTGGAGATTCGAAATTGCCTTTTGCACTCCATGAAGCATCTGCATATCATGGAGAGCTCTCAGCTTCTTTCCCATGATGCCTTGTGATTTGCAGATTCTTCGTGGAGTGCAAAAGGGGTGATGGGTGATGCTGGCTTGGCTAAATATCCCTTTTGCTTTCCAAAGAAATGCAAATTGAGGATTTGTTACATCCAATAGAGGGCGCTTGAGATTCTCAGCTCCGTTCTCATAATGCCTTGTTTCTTTCCTTTAGTAAAAGAACTGCGGTACAGGTGTAGGATTCAAAGCACCAAACACTGGCACGACGCGTTTCGATGTTAAAACTTCATCGTAGTGATATAAACTATTTTGTGTCCAATCTGGATCATCTTGCGTTGTTACCGGACATATCTTCATTTATAGTCATCTGCCTGATCGGAAGGAGTTGACCAATTTGTCCGTGCACCGGGGCTCCATATGATGCATCACATAAGAAATCAACACAGTGGCTGAGCTGATCTCCTTTGTCTTAATCCTATAGAGTGGACACAATAATACTGGTATAGGTTTTTGCACTAGCACTAGGCCTACACACAGGGGGACATGTATGAACGGGGCTGCGGCAGAAGCCTGGCGTATTGTCAGCCCGACATCAGATGCAGCCCTGTTGGCTTCGATGTAATGCCTCACGGACGCCATTATCAGGCGCATTACAGAGCGCTCGCGGCACCTTGTAATACGGCCTGATTTTGGGGGGTGTGCGGGAGGCGGAGAGCACTAGAACTGTACGAAGCTATAGATTTATAGCTTCGCTATGGCAATTCTAGGCACATTACTGCGGGAACAGGTAGAGCACTTTCAAAGTGGTTTACCGGAGCCAGAAATGTCGTTCTACTGCTAGAATAAATCAGGCGCATTCTAGAGTTAGTATGAGATTTCTGGCTCAGGTAAACCACTTTGAAAGTGCTCTACCTGTTCCTGCAGTAATGCGCCCCGCCTCCCGCACACCCCCCAAAATCAGGCGCATTACAAAGTGTTGCGGGTTCACAAATCAGGCGCATTCTACGCTATTTTAATGCACATGAAATTTGCCGTTTACATGCCAAATTTCATACATGCCGCCCTCAGTGTAGATGTGGCTTTAATTTGGAGCAATTTCAGGGTGCTGTTTGTGGCACTAAGAGGCCGTTTACATCTCATTTTTGTCTCTGACTGTTTATGTGTCAGGATGAAAAACAACACCCTAACACATACAGTGGTGGAGCCATAGAGAACATAAATCTATATCTGCTCTGTTTGCCAAACGTATACACCTACTAAGTCGGACACAATATCGTATATGTTTGCTCTATTGTTTTTTATGGCTCAGCCAAAGAATACATTGGGGTAATGTTTTCTAAGGATATACCAACATATATCACAGAAGGAGACAAAAAGAAGATGTGACCGTCCCTTTAAGTCTGTTAAGGCCGTGTTCACACGGCTTATTCCCGACGGATTTGTGAGCCGTATTGAGCTCACAAATCCGCCGTGAATAAGGGGCGGGATGGAGGCGGGGCCGGAGCGCGGCGGGGGGGGGGCGCTCCGGCCCCATAGACAATGCATTATCTACGGCGTGTACGCGCCGTAAATAATGTGCATGTCACTTTCTCCCCCCGCGGCGGATTCGCTGAGCGGGGAGGAGCGACGGAATCCATAGTTCTCTATGAGAGCAGTGGATTACCATAATGACTCCGACGGATCGGCGCCGTACTGCAGCACAAATCCGGCGCGCAGTACGGTGCCAATCCGCGGCAAAATAAGCCGTGGGAACGAGGCCTAATACTCATTTAATGGTGTTAATTTTGCCCACCAGCAGATTTAGTCAGGTCAGCTGCCTTGGTTGTAGGTCAGGTGCCTTGGTTGTAGGTCAGGTGCCTTGGTTGTAGGTCAGGTGCCTTGGTTGTAGGCCATATGATCATAAATATCCATGGTTGAGTAAAGAGGCTGTATATGTCAGGCAAGTCCTTACACTATATACTATACAGCATAATTGTTGGGTACTCGTATATTCATGTTGCTTTTAATAGGTTGACACTATTTGCAGTAAGAGTGCAGGATACATGCCATTACTATGAGCTTTCGAACTAAAGTGTAGACCGTACACAACAGCTGGGGCTTTGATGTGTCTCATATATAATAAAATAGCTGGGATATGAGGCCGTGATCTGCAGTTCTTTCATGCAGAGAGCAATGGTCTGCGTGCAGCTAGAGCAGATGGAAAGGCTGGTCACACATGTGCCAGACTGCACCACAGGGCACTAGACATGCACTCAGGCAAACAATGGCACTGAGTGCACAATGCCCTCGTGAGATGTTCCTCTCGTCTTCTACAGGCTTGGGGAAACTTGCACAAAGACGCAGTAAACAGCTGATGTCTAATCTCTAGAGGATTTGCTGCATATAATATAAGAACTACTGTATATTTTGGGAACAGCTCTGGGTGGTCAAGAAAACAATGAATACAAAACCACTAATGATTTTATATTTTGGTACATGCAAGATCCATGGTATATAGCTACTACCCCAGAGTAGACCAATCAGACCTTATGAAAAGTGCCATTAACCCACATCAGTAGAGTCCCCCAAAATGGCGCTAAAAGCAAAGTACTCTCTGATAAGCAATACCTCTGCTCATTGGTAATACCCGCTATAAACAATGCTATCAGCAGAGCAATTCACTCCGTGAGAGATTTACCTGCTCTGACAGGTAGGCCAAAATGATTCTCTTCTCCAATCCCAGAGAATAGGCATGTATCAGCTACCTACACAGAATCACTGTGATATGACAGTTCTACTTCCCAGCATCCAGCTCTGATTAGCCAGGATAGAAAAGAGTACAACTATGTCAGAATAAATGCCCGCTGTCTATAATTTCCCTTTTAATCTCCTGGGACAACTCTCTTCCTTTGGTCCATGTTCAGTGTGGCACACACCATGGTACCAAACAGCACAGTGACTACTTTTCACCCTTGATATAGGCAGTATGACTGATAACAAGTCTGAAGATACCTGCAAAGCTAATTACAGGACACACCTTAGTTTAACATGGTCAAATTATTTTCAATCTTTTCTAGGGATACTATAATTTTTTGTTCAGGCCAGTTTCATTAGTTTTTTTTTTACATTTTTCATTTGAATCATAATTCATACACAATGTCTGATATTTATTAGTTGATTTTCAATCAACTTAAATTTATTATTTCAGTTTCAAGCTATTTCAGTGACCATTGTCTTTAATAGGTGGGTACCAACAATTTTGTCGATGTGTTCATTCAGCTGTAACTAATTCAAGGGTTAAGGCTCTGTTCACAATCTCCGGCAGTAGCCTGTAGAAGAAACCATGGCGGGGCCTCTCCCTAATTTGGAAAATTACCCCTTTCGAGTCACATGAAGCCGCAAATAGTGAAACAACTATATCACCAGCAAACTCCTGCGTCCACTGGCATCCACAAAGCAGATGTGGTTTCATCTGCACGCATCTAGTCTACATGTTATCGGGAGGAGTTCGGCGCATTAGGAGACCTTTCTCCATCCTTAGGTACAAATACAGAGCATCTTAAAGGTGAATACAATCATTTTTCTTTTCCCATACCAGGATGCCGCACTAGTACAGCTCCTATCACACCCTCACGGCTGCAGCCGTATTCTTCTCCTTCCCTGACTTCTGCTTTGTGACCATTATCAATAAGGTCGGTCTAGGCCAAAACGTGAAATATTTGGTCACCTAGGCCACTTTTACTTTTATGGAGCACAAACTTTCTGCATTGTTACAATAAAACTTCACTTGCTTTCGGAATATTGGAGTTCTATTGATATACCCCCTGACCTACAACACTTGGATCGTTTGTAATAATAATACAGTCCGGACCTTGACCTAAAATCCAAGGCAGGGCTTAATGGATGAATTACACAATTAATAGAAAACAGATTAGTGCAAATAGATTACAATGAATTTAACTTAATATTTTACTTGTAAATGTAATAACTGACATTATGCAGATATCATCGGCTGTTATCTATTACACCCAAGGACTGACCACTAAGGCTGCGTCCCCACGACAGCGGACAAATACCGGTCGGTTTACCTGACCGGTATTTGCCCGTTTTTGCGGCCGTCCCCGCGATGAGCGGAGAACAGCCCTCCCCCTCCCATTGAGGTGTTCATATTCCGGACGGAAACCGGACGGAAGAATGAACTTGCTCAATGTTTTTTGAGCGGCCCGCGGGCGGAAAACCCGTGCAGTGGGGGCTGCTGCACGGGTTTTCCATAGAGCACAATTGTGCTCATTTTCGGCCAGTTTTTCAGACCGACTGAAAAACCGGCCGAAAACCCGTGCAGTGAGGACATGCCCTAAGGGCGCTTTCACACGGTGCATTTTCATTGTGTTTTTTTTTGGGGTGCGGTTTTTAATTAATGCTGTGCATTAAAAAAAAAAAAAAACGCATCACAAAATGCACCTAAGGGGTAGTCTCAAAAGTGACTTTTTTGGAATGTTAATTAGACGTGTATTAAATTTATAAGTAGTTCTGGCTGCTGGGACCTTTTTGTTCTTGGTTCTTACAATGCATTAGATAGTGCCGTACATTCAATTGCTCCCCATAAAGGGGCTCAATCAGAAATACCACCAAAAAGGGAGGGAGAAAGGTCTTCTAATGGGCCGGACTCCTGCACATAACTATAGCTATAGCTACCACAGCGACTACTATGGGGCCCAGAGGTCGAGGGGGACCTCTTAGTTACAAGAACATTTGTTCTTTTGTGTAGGAAGCAAGTATATGGTGGTTTTCTGCTATCTAGCACTACTATTTGGGTTACCTGAAATAAATTATTCATACCTTCAATTATTCCAACTTTTAGTTTAATGTCACTAGGTGGTGGTTGGGCCCCATCTCATTTTACTATGGGGCCCTATAAATTCTAGTTAAACACCATACCACTAGTATGTCTACCACCTAAAATTCTACCCCAGATGGCGGTATACAGTGCTTTAATGCTAGATATACTCTCCACAGTTGCCCCCATTCAGTTACCCACAAATTGCCTGCCAAATATCACATCATCATGCACCACTGAGATGTACATGTCCAGCAATAGCTTTCCCACCCTCCTCTATAGAAATTATAGTATACATTCATTAAGCTTCACTGTGCTGGTGGCTTGCCAGCCTCGTGAGGTTCTCATATCAGGATTAATACTCCAGGTCAAATTGTTTTCGTGTTTCCAAGTCCAGTACTTAGTAGAGACATTCTGAAGATTTTATAAACCTGGTATTCTACATATACATAGCATTCATACTCAAGGGTTAATGACAGGAATAGCATAAGCTGTCACTGGGTCATCCTCAGCTTGTGGTAAAGGTGCCAGCACGTGGTGAGACTTCTAGCACTAGCTGGATGTGGTGCCTTCAAGGTGTTAATGAGCTTAAAGCTATTGTTAGTAAGTACCGCCACCTCTGTTATACCATCATGGAGCCCGGCTACTTGGGAAAAGGCACAGGCTGTTGCACTGCATCCTCTAGTGCAGAGTTTCTTAGACTGTGTCCCTCAGCCATAACCTAGACAGCTGCCAAAAATTATCTTTATCTCAAGAAAGAAGATAATTTCCTTAATACCAAGATGTTCTAGACGCAGCACATACAGGGAGCCCCAAAACATGCCCAACAGAGGCGCCCCAGCTCAGAATTTCAAATAACTAAACCAAGACACTTCCTAGTAGGAAGGTCAGAACTCACTTATGTAAACCAGTTACAATAGCTTTTTGATTATTTGATTAAAGATCCCTAGTAATCAGCTTGGGCCAGTGGTGGAATGTTTACAGGATATCACTACTTAAAGGGGTTGTCTCGCTACAAGGATTGCTTTTTATGTTAAAGATATTGCAAAAACTAGTCACTTTGCAATATATGTCCATTAACAGTGTCCTACCTATTCCTAAATATCCCCTCTTGTATGGGCTGCATCAGCTCTTCAAGTCGCTATAGCTACAGACCTGTTCAATCTCTCATGATAGGCTGCCAGCACTGGTTCCTACAGCTACAGACCTGTTCACTCTCTCATGATAGGCTGCCAGCATTGGTTGCTATAGCTACAGACCTGTTCAATCTCTCATGATAGGCTGCCAGCGCTGGTTGCTATAGATACAAACCTGGCTTCTACTGCAGCCCAGTAGAAGCCAGTAAACACGCCCCTGAATTCTAAATGAAATCAAGAAATCGGGACTGAGGTGAGATGAATCAATGTAGTGAGACAACCCCTTTAAAGAGGACTCTTTAGGGTGCGTTCACACGGCAATGGACAAATACCGGTTGGTTTATCCGACCGGTATTTGTCCGATTTTCGGTCCGTGCACACGGCTGCGAGGGGGACGGCTTTTCTCCGCGATGGGGACATGCCCTTATTTCTCCTGACAGGTCTGTTTTAGTAAATCTTTGTGTTTCCTCTGAAATAACCATTCTGGAGCCTCTTCTCTTATAACTTGTGTTGTGCTGTTCCTCTGTTATTCCTCCTAGAAATGATTTGCTGAATCTGTCAGGTGGGTGTTACCATTCCAGTTTTCAGGGGGGCGTGTCCCTGCACACACTGACTGTCAGCAATGATTGGACAATGTCATGACTGTGTGTCACAGGGAGTCTAATGATTCGGGAATGTCCAGCACTCAGGTAATCGTGATGGTGCCTGAGGAACCAGCTACCACCCTCTCCTCTCCTTATCCTATATCTATGACTGCTTCCTGTGGTAGGTCACATGTCCTGTACCTCTTGTTCCCAGGTTCTTATCTCCACCTTGCTATATACTTCTTTTGCCTTCTTCCTTCCTTACTGTTTCTATTATCTCCTATTATTTTCTACTTTTCCCATCAACTTGGCTTTCATCTCCTGTCCTCTTTCTTTCCCCAGTTTCTATACTCTCCCTCTTATAACTATTCACACTTATTTGAATTTTATTTCCTTTCTTCCTTTCTTTTTGCTCTCTTGTCTTCCTTACTTTCATCTGTGTATACACTTTCTTCTCTTCTTATTTGTTCCTTCTTTTTCTCACAATCTGATAATCATTACTCTCCGTCTCCTTTTCAGTGACCCGGACGACTAAGGTTTTTTTCAAACCAAGACATCACTACCAATCTGAGTCCCACCTACTCTTCAACGTTGTACATTTTATTCCATTACTGCCCTTGAACAATTTTGCTCACTAAGATTGTGATATGCATGTAATGCAGAGGTGGATCCGCTGGACCACCGCAAGCGATGATAGTTAAGCCACGCCAGGGAGCGGAGTCTAAGTAGCCCCCGGTATTCACCAGAGCCCGCCGCAAAGCAGGATGGACTTGCTGCGGCGTGAGGCTACCAGGTCGCTACCCCTGACGTGACTTGCTTGCGGTGGCGGCCGGGGTACGGCGTGGTACAGAATCGTAATCCAGAAGCGTAGTCGGGGACAAGCAGAAGGTCAGGACGGGCGGCAGAGGTTCATGGTCAGAGGCGGGCAGAAGGTCAGGGCAGGCGGCAAACAGGCAAGGTCAGGAAACGTAAGCAAGCGGACTGGTACACGGGTAATCAAACAGAACTCCAACTCTCTCTAAACACACGGAACGCACACCAACGAACTGGCAGGAAGTGCTGGGGGCGTATTCCTTAAATAGAACCAGCGCCCGATAATAGACCAATTATCGAGACGCTGGACCTTTAAATCCAGAGAAGCTGTCGTGTGCGCGCGCCTTAAGCAGCGGGCACGCGCGTGGCGGCCGGGACAGGCGGGAGCAGCGTTCACAGGAGCGTGGACGGGTGAGTCAGCGCCGGGACCCGGACCGCAGTGGAAGGGTCGCGGGCGGCCACGGCACCCACACCGGACCCTGTGCGGGCAGGGGGGCGGCCGCGGGGAGCAGCGGTATCCGCGACCCCCGTGACAGTACCACCCCCCCCCCCCCCCCTTAGGTCTCTCCCTCTTTTTTTGGAACCTAGAGAGGAGGTCAGGAGACAGGTTGGCCTCAGGTTCCCACGAACGCTCTTCCGGCCAGGACCCCTTTTATTATTATTATCATTTATTTTGGAGCGCCCTTGATTCCAGGGCGCTGTACATTTCAGGCGGGTACATAAGTAACATTGGTCAAACAATTACAAAGTGAGAATAAGTGACTAACAACTGGTACAGAGGGAGAGAGGGCCCTGCCCGCGAGGGCTTACAATCTACAGGGAAGGGGTGAAGAGACAGAAGGTGAGGGGCAGACATGTTGTGTGGGGCGGAGCAGTGCAACCCGTTAATGTTGGTTATAGGCAATCCTGAAGAAGTAGGTTTTCAGGTTACGTTTGAAGCTGGTGAGAGAGGGGGAGAGCCTGAGGTGTTGGGGCAGTGAGTTCCAAAGGGTGGGGGAAGCACGAGAGAAGTCTTGGTGATGGTTATGTGAGGAGGTGATAAGAGGAGAGTGGAGGAGAAGGTCCTGTTAGGAGCGGAGGTTGCATGAGGGGAGGTATTTAGAGATTAAGGCAGAGATATATGAAGGGAGAGGTTATGGAGAGCCTTGTAGGTCGAAGTTGCTAGCTTGAACTGGATTCGCTGGGCAATGGGTAGCCAGTGAAGGGATCGGCAGAGAGGAAGGCAGGGGAGTATGCGAGGAGAGAGGTGAATCAGACGGGCAGCAGAGTTAAGGATGGTTGGAGGGAGCGAGGGTGCTAGTTGGGAGGCCACAGAGAAGAATGTTGCAGTAGTCGAGGCGGGAGATGACGAGGGCATGGACAAGCATTTTTGTGCTTTCAGAGTTAAGAAATGAGCGGATTCGGGAAATATTTTTTAGGTGGAGGTGACACGCAGAGGTGAGTGTATGGATGTGCGGTTTGAAGGACAGATTGGAGTCAAAGATTATCCCAAGGCAGCGGACCTGTGGTGCTGGTGAGAGAGTGTAGCCATTAACAGTGATAGAGAAGATCGGGTGGAGGGATGGAGTGGGACGTGGGAAGACAATGACTTCAGTTTTCTCCACGTTTAGTTTTAGGAGATGGGAGGAGAAAGGAGGAAATGGAAGACAGACAGTCAGGGATCTGGGAGAGAAGAGAAGTGACATCTGGGCCAGAGATGTAGAGTTGGGTGTCATCAGCATACAGGTTGTAATGAAAGCCGTGTGAAGCTATGAGCTGACCGAGGCCAAGGGTGTAGATAGAGAAGAGTAGTGGGCCCAGGACTGACCCCTGGGGGACACCAACAGAGAGAGGCCGGGTGGAGGAGGTGAGCTAGAATGAGAGACGCTGAAAGTCCGATCAGTGAGTACGAGGAGATCCAGGAAAGAGCCAAGTCCGTGATGCCGAGGGAGGAGAGGATTTGTAGCAGGAGGGAATGGTCGACAGTGTCAAAGGCGGAGGACAGGTCTAGGAGGAGAAGCACAGAATAGTGGCGTGAGGCTTTGGCAGTTGCTAGGTCGTTGGTGACTTTGGTTAGGGCGGTTTCAGTAGAGTGGTGGGGACGGAAGCCCGATTGGAGTGGGTCAAGGAGAGAGTTGGTGGAGAGATGGGAGGAAAGTTGAAGATGGACGTGTTGCTCAAGGAGTTTAGAGGCGAATGGAAGCAGTGAGATGGGGCGATAGTTGGACAGTGAGGAGGGGTCAAGAGATGGTTTCTTTAGGATGGGGGTCAATAAGAAAGAACCGCTTCCCCCTCACTGTCTCCTCCACAAGCACCTCCTTGACCTCAAAGATGTTATCAGAGTTGGCCACAGGAGAAGGCGAGACAGCCCCCTGGGAGAAGCGGTTCACCACCACAGGCTTGAGGAGAGAGACATGGAAGGCGTTCGGGATACGCAGGGTAGGAGGCAAGCAAAGCTTGTAGGATACTAGGTTTAGTCGCCGAAGTACCACTAAAGGAACCACGTATTTAGGGCCTAACTTGTAACTGGGCATCTTGAAGCGGATGTACTTGGTAGACAAACAAACCCTATCACCTGGCTCAAATAGGGGTGAGGGCCTACGGTACCTGTCAGCCTGGACTTTGGTGTGAGCAGAAGCCCGTAGCAGGGCCTGTCGTGTGAGCTGCCAGAAAGCCTTGATGTCCCTTACTTGGGCATCCACTGCCGGGACATGACACGAGATAGCTAGAGGGAGAGGTGGGCGGGGATGTAACCCAAAGACAACAAAAAAGGGAGAGGCTCCAGCGGATTCTGAATCTAAAGAGTTATAGGAAAACTCTGCCCAGGGAAGAAGATCAGACCAGTTATCCTGACGAGCGGACACAAAGTGCCGCAAGTAGGTGCCCAACACATGGTTAACCCTCTCTACCTGCCCATTAGTTTGAGGGTGGTATGCCGATGAGAAGTCTAGTTGAACCTGCAATTGACCACACAGAGCCCGCCAAAATTTAGCAATAAACTGACCCCCTGTCAGAGACAATATGAAAAGGGGAGACCGTGCAAAGGAAAATATGACTAAAAAAAATGTTGGGCCAGCTGGGGTGCAGAGGGTAACCCAGGCAGAGGGATAAGTGACCATCTTGGAAAAAGGTTTGGTCACTACCCAGATGACCGTTTTTCCAGATGAGGGCGGGAGATCTGTAACAAAGTCCATGGCTACATGGGTCCGGGGTTTTTCGGTACAGGGAGAGCTAAAAGAAGGCCCCGGGTTTGAGACGGGGACCTTATTACGGCACAGGAGGTGCAGGCTAGAACAAATTCCCTGACATCTTGAGCGAGAGTAGGCCACCAGTAATAACGGGAGACCAGTTGTAGAGACCTATGGACTCCTGGATGCCCAGCTGTACGAGAAGAGTGTCCCCACTTCAGGATTCTAGGCCACAAGGCAGGACGCACATGGGTCTTCCCGGAGGGTAGGTGTTGGAGATCCACGGGGGCAGCCGTGACAAGTCGCTCTGGGGGGACAATGTGCTGGGGAGGAGGCTCAAGACCCACCGTATCTGAAGAGCGAGATAGAGCGTCGGCTCTAACGTTTTTCTCGGCCGGCCGAAAATGTAGACAGAAGTCAAAACGGGCAAATAAGAGTGACCATCTGGCTTGCCGGGGGTTCAGGCGTTTAGCCGACTGCAGATATAGGAGGTTCTTGTGGTCCGTGAAGATGTCCTTCCTCTGGATCAACACCTTAGCACAACAGGCTGAACTGGATGGACGTCTTGTCTTTTTTCGGCCTTACAAACTATGAAACTATGAATAGGGTGGCGAGCCCCCTCCAGCAGGTGACGCCATTCTTCTAGGGCCAGCTTTATGGCCAGTAATTCACGATCACCGATAGTACAATTCTTCTCGGCAGGAGAGAACGTTTTGGAGAAAAAAACACAAGTATGCAGTTTACCAGAGGAGGATTTCTGCAGGAGGACAGCGCCGGCACCGACAGAAGAAGCATCCACTTCCAGAATAAAGGGTGGTTAGGGTCTGTGCGAGACAGGACCGGAGCCGACGAGAATGCAGCTTTGAGTCGGTTGAAGGCTTCTTGAGCTTCTGGAGGCCAGGATTTGGGATTGGCGTTTTTCTTAGTTAGAGCCACCAAGGGAGCCACAAGCGTAGAGAAGTGTGGGATAAATTGTCTATAATAATTGGCAAATCCCAAAAAACGTTGAATGGCCCGAAGTTGAGTGGCCACTGTAACACTGCGGAGAGTTTGGAAGGACCACCGGAGACCTTATCAGAGACGATGTACCCTAGAAGGGTAAGCTGGTATGTTCAAAGAGACACTTCTCTGGTTTGGCAAAAAGCTGAAGGATGCGGAGTCGCCTGAGGACCTGGCGGAGGTGGTGGCCATGAGTCTCGAGATCAGGGGAAAAAATTAGAATATCGTCCAAGTAAACAATCACACAGACGTAGAGTAGGTCCCGAAAGATTGACAAAGTTCTGAAATACAGCAGGGGTGTTAGAGAAACCGAATGGCATAACCAAATACTCGAAGTGGCCATCCCGCGTATTAAACGCCGTTTTCCACTCATCGCCTTCTCGAATGCGGATTAAGTTATAAGCACCGCGAAGATCCAGCTTGGAAAAGATTTTCGTGCCACGCAGGCGGTCGAAAAGTTCAGAGATCAGGGGCAGAGGGTAGCGTTTTTTATCGTAATTTTATTAAACCCCCGATGTCGATGCAGGGCCGGAGAGACCCGTCTTTTCTTATCAAGGAAAAAAGAACCCGGCTCCTTTGGGGGAAAAAAGGTTGAAAATTTTTGGGGGCCCCTGAAGTACCAGGTTTTTTGTCCGGAGGAGGGGATTAGAAACTGGCCCCTGGGATTTAGAACCCCCAGGGTTCAGGAAGTCAAAAAAAAAAATCCCTAAGGCGGTTTTGGGGAAGCCGTAGCGGTTTTAAAAGGGTGGGCGAAGTTGAGCTTGAAAGGCAACCAAGGGACCGCGGAAAAACCCCCAATAGCATGACCACTCTCTAACCAAGGGACGGGGAACTTTAGCAACCAAGGAAAACCCAGGAGGAATTTCAGAAAAAGGAAACGAGGCCCCGGCCGGCGAGAAGTTGAAAAAGTTTCCTTTTGAAGAGCCCTTCTCTGCAACGGTGGGGGCAGAGAGCGTGCGTTCAACAACATGGCCCCTGACCACTGCAAACAAGGTTTTCTGTGTTGGTTCATGGGAGGAAATTTTCTCAATCTTGGGCCCCTTGGTAATTTCCTGCAAATTTTGAAATCCCCAATAAAGGCGGGGCAAAAGGTGTGTCCGGAAAAGGGGCACCAATAAAAATAGTGGGCATGGTCAGACGGGGAGGGCCGCTCTGACACCTAGGGGCGCTCCCTACGAGCCTAGGTGCGGAAGTTTCCCGGCGCACTGGACAGTCCCCAATAAAATGGCCAGAACCGCCACAATAGAAACACAGCTGCTTCAGGCGACGCTGTGACCGTTCCTCCTGGGACAGGTGGACCCCCAACCCCTTCATAGGTTTTCCTCGGAGAGCATGGGGAGGAAGAGGTGGACGGGTTTTGGGGCCAAGCGGGGTAAACGGCGTGGACGGACGGCCTCCCATTGAAGACGGAGCTCTTTTGCCTTTCGGCAAACAAATCCACTCGGGGGCTAATGGATTAAGCATCCAAAGGGGAGATGGTAGAATCCCGAGCGCGAGCTCATCCTTGATTCGTCCGAGAGACCTTGCCCGAATGTTGCCACCAAAGCTTCTTATTCCAGTCCAGCTCCAAAGCGAGAGTGCGAAACTGCACTGAATACTGACCGACCGTGGTGTCGCCCTGACGCAGCCGGAGCAGAAGAAGAAGTACGGCCTGGTTACTCAAAGACCGTGCGGAACCCCTGGAGGAAGGTTTGGAGATCGGCTGTCAGAGGATCCCCTCGATCCCATAGTGGCGTAGCCCAAGGCAAGGCTTCTCCAGACAAGAGACTGATAATGAAGGCCACCTTGGCACGTTCTGTAGGGAATTGATGCCCCATCATCTCAAGGTGGATGGAGCACTGGCTGATGAACCCACGGTATTTCTTGGGGTCTCCATCGTAGCGTGAGGGGAGCGGCAGGTGCAGAGCGGGTCCAGAAGCCGGAGCAGGTAGAGCAATGGATGCTGGAGCAACAGCTGTAGGTGCGGCGGCGGCAGCTGGTGAAGGTAGACGGGCCGCAAGGTTCTGCATCATGGCCGCTAGCTGGTCGATACGTTGGCTCTGCTGGGCGACTGCCGTCGTGAAAACCGGGAGATCGGGCAGAGGTACCCTGGTGGAATCCAAAGGCAGTTCGTACTGTAATGCAAGGGTGGATTCGCTGGACCACCGCAAGCGATGATAGTTAACCACGCCCGGGGAAAGGGGTCTAGTAGCCCCCGGTATTCACCAGAGCCCGCCGCAAAGCGGATGGACTTGCTGCGGCGTGAGGCTACCAGGTCGCATACCCCTGACGTGACTTGCTTCAGTGGCGGCCGGGGGACTGCGAGGTACAAAAATCGTAATCCAAAGGCGAGGGCGGGGGGGGAAAGGGGCCCGAAGGTCAGGGCAGGCGGCAAACAGGCAAGGGCAGGAAACGTAAGCAGGCGGACTGGGACACGGGTAATCAAACCAGAACTCCAACTCCTCTCTAAACACACGGAACGCAAACCCAACGGGAACTGGGGGGTATTCCTTAAATAGAACCAGCGCCCGATAATAGACCAATTATCGAGACGCTGGAAACCCTTTTAAAACCAGAGAAGCGTCGCGTGCGCCCTTAAGCAGCGGGACGGGGACGCGGCGGGGACAGGCAGGAGCAGCGTTCACCAGGAGCATGGACGGGTAAGTGAGCCGGCGCCGGGACCCGGACCGCAGCGGGATGGTTGCAGGCGGCCGCGGCACCCACGTCGGACCCCGTGCGGGCAGGGGGGCGGCACGCGGGGAGCAGCGGTGCCCACGACCCCCGTGACAATGCAATTGTTACCAAATATATACAGTAATTCCTTTAACCCCTTAACGACCTTGGGCGTATCCATACGTCCAGGTCGTTTGGGGGTTCACGCACCTGGACGTATGGATACGTCCTGAGGATCGCGCGAACTCTAAAGTAGATTCGCGCGATCGGCGCGGTCTGTCAGCTGTATATTACAGCTGACGACCCACAGCGTCGGCCCCGACCCCGGATCGCTCCGGGAGGGGGGGGGGGGCGGTTAACCCCTTAATTATCGCGACCATCGGGTCGCAATAACTAAGAGAGACGCAGGAAGAAACACTTTTCTTTTTTTTTAAAGTGCTTCAACATAAAAAAACTATATAAATAGGGTATCGGCATAATCGTAGCGACCCAAAGAGTAAAGCTAACTTATCACGGATACTGCAAGGTGAGCCCTGTTAAAAACAAAAATAAAAAACACTACTAGGATTGCAGTATTTTCTTCACCCTGGCCTCCAAAAAATGGATTTAAAAAGCTTTTCAAAAACCCTTGTCCCCCAAAAACGTTTACTTTTAAAAACGTCAAATCCCCTCGCAAAAAAAAATTCCCTACACGGGCCCAAGCACAAAAAATTTTTAAAAAAAAAGGTTTTTTTTTTGGGGGGGTCCAGCCCTAGGGCGATGAAAAAACTTTTTTTTTCCGGGGTTAAATTAAAAGTGTTTTTTTTTGGGTAAAAAAAAGCAGTAAAAAAAAAAAATATCCCAAATTTGGGTTTTCGGTGAAAATCGTTTTTCCGGCTGAGTAAAGCTCCCAAATTCATTTTATTCCTTTACAGGGGACCCTAAAAAAAAATAAAAAAAAAAAACACTACCAAGATTGCTGTTTTTTTTTTCAAAACATTCACAAAAACAAAAAAAATCAAGGCCCCCAAAAGGAAACCAATAAAAACTTAAACTAAACCCCGGGAAAAAAAAGCCCATAACAGCTCTGCACACAGCAAAAAAAAAAAATTTAAAGGCTGTCAAAGGGGGACAACAAAAAACCAATCTTTTAGAGGGATTTCTTATGTTAAAAGTAAAAAAACAAAAAAAATATTAAAATCTATCCCCTTGAATTTTACCCCCCCCTTGAAAAGTTATCACATCATTTAATTGAAAAGGGGGCGAATGCTGAAAAAATTGGAAACTAAAAAAACCCAATGGACCAAAACGCGTTTCCCCCCCCTTTTTCATTGCCCAATGCTAAAAAAAAAACTAGGGAAAAACCCCCTGGGGTGCCTAAAATGCAAAACACCCCAGAGAGTCCCTGGGGTGTTAAACCCAAAAATTGGGGCGACTTTTTGGAAAGGTTTTCCCCTTTTCTGCTTTTTTTGGGGGTTTTGCAAATGCGACATGGCCCCACCAATACCCTGTGCCCCAAAAAGAAAATTAGCGCCCCCCCTTATACCCCCTGCCGGGCCCCAAAAGCAGTTTAAAAACCCACATGTAGGGAAATTCCGGAACTTGGAAAAAATTGTTTAACAAATTTTTTGGGTTTTTTTTTTTCCGGGTTTTCCTTGTATTTTATGAAACTTTTTAAAGGGCTAAATTTTCGTTTTTTGGGAAAAAAAAATTTTTTTTAAATTTTTCCCAAACCCCTTTATGCTAAAAAAATTTTTGTAAATCCCTGGGGGGCCCTTTATACTCAAGGCCCCCCTGGATATTTTCCCTTAAGGGGGGGTAGTTTCCAATATGCGGTTTTTAGGGGTGTTTATTAATTTTTAAGGAAACCTTAGGGTTTTCCCCCCAAACCTAAATGGCCCCTAAATAAAATCGTATTGAAATGAGCCCCCCCCCAAGTAAAGTAGGTGCCCCTTTCCTTTTCCCGGGGGCTTAGGGGTGAGCCAAATAATGCCACTGGGGCCCCAAAATTTGGGGATATCTCTAAAAAGGCAGACCGGGGGGAAATGATTTACTTTGCATTTCCCTAGTCCCCTTTACCGTATTCCAGTGAATAATGGATAAATATTAAAAAACGAAAAAAAGGGGAAATTTTTTGAAATTTCACCTACACTTTGTTTAAATTTTTTTGTGAAATATCTAAGGGGTTATAAAAAACTTCCTAAATGGGTGTTGTAAATACTTTAAGGGGCAATTTTTTCCCCAGGGGCCGCATTATGGGGGTAAAAACAGGGCGGGCCCCCTAAAAACCCACTTTCAGAACGGGAGTGGTCCCAAAAAAAAATTTATTTCCCAAATTTTTTTGAAAATGTAAAAAAAGGTTACTACAAAATTTCTAACCCCTTTAAATTGTTGTAAAAAAAAAAAAAAGACTTTTAAAAAAAAATGATGAAAAACCTATAGGGGGAAAATATGGTAGATGCTAGTTTTAAATTTTTTTTTGTGGTGAAAAATTTAAATCTGTCTTGCACGCAGAAATTTGCAAAATTTCAAAATCCCCAAAATTTTTCCAAATTTTTTTATGAAATTTTGGGTATTTTTCACAAACAAAAAAGGGTTTTATGAAAAAAAATTTTCTTCTAACTTTAAAACACAATGTGTCAGAGAAAACAATCTCTGAATTTACATTTGGTTTGGTAAAAGTGTCAAAAAGTTTTCTCCCCATAAATTTTACACCTGTAGATTTCAAAAAAAGGGTGGTCGGAAGGTCAAAAACGGGTTGGGTTTCCTTTCCCGGGGGTTAAAAAAAACTGCAATTGTGTGCCGTGGATTTTTTTTCAGGGGCTAAGCAGGGGGCAACCTCACCAAGTGGGAACCCCCTCAACAGATTCCTCCATAAAAATTTTTGGAGGGAAAAAACAAGGAAAAAAACAACCCGGGGTAAGCATTGTTATTTTTCAGGGAACACAAGTTTTTACTTTAAGTGATTTTGTCACCAATTTATTTTTAATTATTAAATCAAGCCCTTGACCCATATTCTTTTCTTCGCCATTCTTTTTGTCTTATTGTAGATTTTTCAATTCCCGGGCCCTTAAATATGATTTGGGGACAAACTTTTTTGGTTGAAATGCTTTTAAAAGCTCAGAGAGATACCCTTTTCAGCAGCTTTATGGGACAAAGGAGCCGGGGTTTAAAGGGGGTTTCCCCATACAATTTATTTTTTCCTTTGTTTACCTTGCTGTTTTCTTGGTTTCATTTTGGGGGGGGGGGGGGGGAATTTTAGGGCAGTTTACTGGTGCCATTAAGGGTGCAGTAGAAGGCCCGGTGGGAGTTTTAGTAACCAAATGCTGGCAGACTATTAGAGAGAATTTAAAAGGGCCCGTAGCTATTTCGACCTGGGAGCAAAGGGATTTTTTTTTTAAGATCTTTAACATAAAAAGAAAACCTTGCAGTGAGACAACCCCCTTTTTAAAAATGACCAAATTTATGCCTTCTAAGGAGAGTTTTTCCCAGGCATTCTTTGGGCCCCCGGGGAAAAAGTCATTTTTGCAGGGGGGAGGAGGGGGGGCTGTGGGTTTTCTTTCCCATTGTGAATGAAGGGTCCTTTTTATCTATACACATTGGTGTCCCCCTTTTAGTTAATCCTCCGTGCAGATAATAAGGGAGACTACTCCCAAAACCCGGAATGTCAGATATTAATTTGGGCCCGGTGGCCAAAGTGGGAAAATGCAGGGGCTTTAAAAATTATTAAAAAAAATTGAAAAATGATCAAGAAAAAAAAAAATAACCAAAAATTCCTAAAAAATGTGGGTTAACATAAAAATTGAGTTAAACAATAAATGAATTTTTTATGACAACTTCCCTTTTAAAAAGACTTTTCAGAAACATCCACAAGTTTCCCTTTAAGGCTGGGGCAAACCACACACAGGGGGTAGGCTTTACCGATGGGGTCGGGGGGCACAGTGCCAAAAATCATGGGAAGTTTCACTGGGAGGAATTTTGGGTGGGGGGATTCTTTGGCTTGTAAAACAACACGCCACAAAACCAGCAAAAATTTTTTGTAAAAATTGGGGCCCCTTAAATGGTAACCAAACCATTGGGTTTTCCAATTTTTCCCAATGTTTTTTCCTTCCCTTTGGGGCCCTCCCCGAACCAAACAAAAGAACCCAAAAAAAATTGGGCCCCCAAATTGGGTTTTCCCCCCCCCGGGCCCCCCCCAATTTAGCAATTGGCTTTTTAAATAAAGGGTTTTCAAGCAAGTTAGCGAGTCAGATTCCTGCCTCACATACATTTGTATTTTGCAGCAGATAAAACACCTGAAAGAAGTGAAGTCAAATTATGCGCTACAAAATACAACGTTATAGTACATATTTATACCGTATTTGCGTGGCCTATTTCAGGACAATTACGTGCCGAAATACACCAACCAAATACGCTGCGTGAACATACCCTAAGAGACTTAGGTATGTTCACATGGCATTTATTTGAGGCGCTTTTTGCCACGTATTTCGCGGCGTACTGCGCTCTAATACGAGCGAAATGCGCCCCAATCATTACTGTAATCCACAGTTCTCATAGAGAACTATGGATTACGCCTCCTCTCCCCGGGCGTACAATACAATCGTATTGTACGCGAGGGGAGATACATGACATGTCATTTATTAATGGCGCCGCGAGTAATGACAGTCTATGGGGCCGGCGGACTGCCGCCCATCCTGTACCGTGGGATTACGCGCCAATCAGCGCGAGCTCCCGAACACCCGGCGTAATTGCGGAGCATACTGTACGCCCCGCAATTAAGCCGTGTGAACATACCCTTACTATCACCATAAATTATAAATACTAAAACACCAAAGAATTGATATATGCTAGATATACTGGAGTTAAATTAAAATGACTGTCTGGTCAGGAGCTTATAAGGGATATGTAAGTCAGTACCTACAGGGGATGGTTACCTGCTATTCATTTTCCTCAATGTTTGCTATTTTACTGCTTTTTATCTCAGCTTCATTTGAGCAGAACTGTAATCTGTGACTACAGCTATGCTACACTATCTATAGGGCGTCTGCAGTAGTCGCTCAGCTCTTTCCCTCTTCCTGAAGCTCTGCCTCTTCAGATTGGCTTCTGAATATAAACACAAGCCCATCACAGATTCACCAGGAAGTCAATGCATTGTGAACTGATTTCCACTACAACAAGGACAGAATGACTATATAGTACAGATTACTAAACCACCAGCGAGAAAAAAGAGATTTTCCAATAATTGCTACACATAAACCTGTGGAAAGAGCCTTAGTAATGGGGAAGAATACTTTAAGGGAGCTCTCTTAGGTCAGCACCTGGTCAATTAAAAGCGTGTTCCCATCTCTCACTTTGATGGCATATTGATAAAATACTAGTGCAGCTAAAAAATGAGAATATCACTGAACGTAGCTATGTAAAATTCTGGATCTGGCTGGTGGAGGCTCTGGGGTCAGAGATATGATCTCCACTGGAGCAGATTGGTTCCTGCCTTGTGGGTTCCAGGGCATTCACCAGTGGTGAGGCTTAATGTCCTTGTCTTCCTCCCTTCACCCACATTTCCCCCACCCTTGGTTGAACTTGATGGACACCTGTCTTCTTTCAACCGTACTAACTATGTAACTGAAAAGATAATTGATATAAAAAATGTAAGTCAAATAGAGAAACCCATAGATTGTATAGACTCATTACAGTACGAATGACAAGGTTTAATATAATACATTTGTGAGCTCTATAACAAATTAAAAAATCCTGGAGAACCCCTTTAATTTTCAATAATATTCTAATTTTTGACATGCACTAATAGGTGTGAAAGGTGAAAGTCAAACCTCTGGGACTTCTACATATCTCGAAAATGAGCCTCCAAAAGTCTCTGTTTAGAACGGATAGTAGGTCTCACTTGCACAGGACTCTCCATTCTGCTCTTTGGGAATTCCAAGTACAGGTGAGCTGTGTAGAACTTAGAACTCCCATAGAAGAGAATGGAGAGTCTTGCGCAAGCGCGACCAACTCTCATTCTGAACCAACGGGAAGTTTGACCCTCATCTATCACACTTTGATGTTATAGTCTATTAATATGCTCTTAAAGTGCAAGATAGAAACACCCCTTTAACTGATGGAAAGGGATCTTCATGTGGTTTTGAAGCGGCGCCATTTGCCATCTATTAGTGCATCTTAAAAAATTCGAATATCATTGAAAATGAAAGGGCTTCTCCAGGACTATCTTTTAATTTGTTATAGGACTCACAAATGTATTATATTAAACCTTGTAATTCATACTGTAATGAGTCTATACAATCTATGGGTTTCTCTATTTGACTTAAATTATTGATATCAATTATATTTTCAGTGATATTCTCATTTTTTGAGATGCACTAGTAATGACAAGAGGCTGCAACTCCTCTGCATATGTTTGTATTTATCATATGGAGCAAAAGGGTGTCATTTCGGGTTCAAGGAGC
Organism: Phyllomedusa bahiana; assembly: GCA_025379985.1. Taxonomy (NCBI): domain Eukaryota; kingdom Metazoa; phylum Chordata; class Amphibia; order Anura; family Hylidae; genus Phyllomedusa; species Phyllomedusa bahiana. The sequence continues at coordinate 49,289 of JAODAL010030502.1, forward strand.
TTCAGGTTATGCTTTTGTTTAACAAGAGTATTAATACAAAGGGTGAAGTAGTCCATTGTATATCCTACTCTGCAGTGCCAAATAGTATGTGGGATGCAGCAGCAGAATAGTAAACATTCACCCTCCCCTCTGCTATATCTTGCAGCCTCCTCCACATTGCACCGTGGTTAGTCATCATGAGACTAATATCTAACCTGTCCATGACATTACATCAATGATTGTATGCAGGGATTTTCAATAGATAAGTAAAGCAGGTGAAGCCTTTAAAGCAGAATCCTCAGCGTGACTTTTCCGTTGTCCGCTGCATTTACCTCCACTGTGTAATCATTTTTTCTTAATTAAGTTCCCTTAATGGATTGTACTAATTGGATGTCCTGGTATTGGCAAGTCCAGAGATTAATCACCAGTAAAGCTAGATCTGAGCTCGCGAATTGCAGAAATTAAAAACGGGGGGACGTGGAAAAAAACCCCCTCGAAAGCTTTTGTTTTTCAGTTCATTAAGTGTCAACCCCCGATTCTATGAGGGGGTTTACACATGTAAGTGGGGCGAAATGCATCAATTTACCCAATCTGACAA
>JAODAL010030503.1:0-49864 GCA_025379985.1 Phyllomedusa bahiana
GTTCTCACCCAAAGGAAATGGGCTTCTAACAGTCTTGCCAAAAAACACATCCAGAAAAAAAAGGTCCCAAATGTCCTCCAAGAGCAACTTCCCCAACCACCCAAAAGCATTTGGTGATCAAAAACCCCTTTTCCAACATATGGACCTTGCCAAAAAGCAAAGGGAAAAACTAAATGGCTCGGGGAAAAAAAACATAGAGATTTTGGGTCCAGGGCCTGGAAACTCCCCAGATTTTAAAATCCCATTGAAAACTTGGGGTCAATCACAAGAGAGGGTTGAAACCCCAAAAGTTGTACCAAATTTAAAACATTCACCCGCAAAAAAAAAGTCCAAAACCGCTCCTGTATAGGGAAAAAAAAAAAAAGTAGGCCTCAGAAGATACGATGCATAAATATTGTTTTGCACAATAAAAACACTTTTTTTTTTTTTTTTTTTTAAAGTGCTTCAACATAAAAAAAACTATATAACAGGAATCGCCGAAATCGTACGATCAAAGAGTGAAGCAATTTATCAAAGATCTGCACGGTGAGGCTTTTTAAAAATAAAACTAAAAAAAACACTACTATTTTTGCAGTATTTTTCACCCTCCTTTCCCAAAAAAGGGATTTAAAAGCAAAAAAAGCCTTGTCCCCCCAAAAAATTATACAAAAAAACTCAACCATCCTGCAAAAAAAAAGTCCCACACAGCTCCAAACACAGAAAAATTAAAAATTATGCTCTTAGACTATGGCGATGCAAAAACTATTTTCCCTTTTTTTTTTTTTTAAAAAAAAAACTAAAAAATTAAAAAAATTTTGGGGATTTTTAATTTTGCCCGGATAAAGCAGCATTATAAATTTTAACCCAAAAAAATTAAAATAAAAACATACCGATTTAAATTTTTAAAAAATTCCCCAAAACTTTAAAAAAAAATTCAATTAAAAATGAATTCCATAAAAAAAATCATCCCGCAAAAAACAAGCCCTAACTCCTTCCCCGAAAAAAAAAAAATTTTTTAGGAAATAAAAAAATTTTTAAAAAATTTTAAAATTTAAAATTTTAAAAAAAAAAAAAAAAAAAAATTTATTTATTTACCGACCCCCAAAAAAGTTTTCCTGTCATTTACCCGGGAAATTAAAATTAAACCAAAAACAATGGCGGGTTTTTTTCTTCCCCCCCCCCTTTTTTTTTTCCCTGTAAAAAAAAAAAAAAAATTCCCCTTTTTTTTACCCCCTTTTTGTTTTTATTTTCCCAAAAAAAATTTTTTTTCCTTTTTTTTTTTTTTTTTTTTTTTTTCTTTTTTTCCCCCCCTTTCCCCTCGCCCCCCCTTTCCTTGAATCTCCCAAAAAATCCCCCACTTTTTTTTTTTCCCTTGGGAAAAAATTTTTAAAAAATTTTTTTTTTTTTTTCAAATTTTTTAAATTAAAAATTTTCTTTCTTTTTTTCCCCTTAAAAATTTCCCTTTTTTTTTTTCTTCCCCCCCCCCCCCCTTTTTATGGCCCAATGCTAAAAAAAAAAAACTAGGAACACCTGTGCCCCAAAATGCACAAACACCCCTTATAATCCCTGGGGGGTTTGAACCCCAAAATTTGGGGCACTTCGGGAAAGGTTTCACTTGTTCTCTACTTTGGGGGGTTTTTTTTTGCAAATTACAGGCCCCCCCAAAAAACTCGTGCCAAAACCAAAATGCGCCCCCCCTTGTACGCTCTGACATGCCCCCAAAAAGCGTTTACCCCCATTTTAAGGGTATTGCCGAATTTGGGAAAGAAAGGGTTTAACAATATTTTTGGGGTTTTTTTTCCAGATTCCTTGTAAATCTGAAAGTTTTTAAGCTAAAATTGCAGATTGTTGGAAAAAAAATTTTTTAAAATTTTTCACAGCCTAATGCAAAAAAAAAAAATTTGGAATCACCTGGGGGTCTATATACTCACTGACGCCGAAATTTTCCCAAAAAGGGTTATTTCCAATGGGGTCTTTTTGGGGGTTTAAAAATTTTTTTAGCCCCTTTAGGGTTTCCCCAAAACCTGAAATGACACCTAAAAAAAATCATTGAAAAGGGGACCCCAAGTCCATAGGGCCCTCCTATTTAGGCTTGGTTGAGCCAAATAGTGCCCCTAGGCCCATAGGGTATCTCTAAAAAACGGCAGACCTGGGGGGTTGATATTATGTTCTTTAAAACACATTTTCCGTATTCCAGTGAAAAAGATACAATTAAAATCTGCAAAAATAGTGAAATTTTAATTTCACCTCCACTTTGCTTTAATTTCTTAAATACCAAAGGGGGTTTTCAAACTTCCTAAACACTGTTTTAAAAACTTTTAAGGGTCTAGTTTCTTAATGGAGTCATTTATGGGGGGATCTAACATGCAGGGCCCCCCAAAGCCACGTCAAACTGGACGGTCCATAAAAAAATGTATATTACAAAATTTTCTTAAAAAGTATAAATTACTACTAATTCCAAGCCCCTAATGTCGTAAAAATAAAAAAAAAACATTTAAAAAAATGATGCTAACCATAGTGACATAGGGGAGAGCAAATTAAACTATTTTTGTGGGGGAAAAATTTCCATCTTTCACCAGAAATTTTGAAACTTTCAAAATGACATTTTTCCAAATTTTTATGAAATTTTTATATTTTTTACAACAACAAGGATGGTAGGATCAAAATTTCTTACTAACTTTAAAACACAATGTTCACGGAAACAATCTCTGAATCCATGGATAAGTAAAAGTGTCAAAAATTATTCTCACAAAAGTGACATATGCCAATTTAAAAAATGGGGGCTGTGTGGGAAGGGCCAAAACGGGCTGGTCCTTAAAGGGTTTTAAAACCGATGATAACAACAAATTACTAATTGGGATTTTTATTTAAATTTCACCTATTTCTTCAACACTGTGAGATTCCATAATTTGTTTCACTATTTAAGCTTGAAAAACCGTGAGATGAAACAATTGACTTCTTTTAGTTAGTAGTATGTTTCACAAAGCCAGAATGTTCAGCTATTGAAAAAACGTTATGTGCATTATCTGTGACTTGTGTTTGCTACATAGTCAAAAACTTGGGTGAGCATCCTGTAAAGGTGCCGTTTACACGGCACAGGACAAATACCGGTCGGTTTAAACCGCCCGGGTTTTTTGTCCGTGCACAGGGGCCGCCGGTTTTTTCTCTGGGTTTGTGTGAAAAGTCCCTCCCCCTTCACATGACGTTCATTTTTCCTTTCCGAAAAAAGGGTGGGAAGAATGAACTGTTCAATTTTTTTTCGACCGCCGGGCGGTCGAAAAAAAACCGGGGGGAAAATCCGGCAGGGGGACCACGCAGGGTTTTCCATTAAGGCCGTTAAAAGTTTTTCAGCCGGTTTGCAAAACCAAGGACCGGCTGAAAAACAGTGCCGTGGGCACAAGCCCTGATTGTGGTGATTCTGTCATTTTTGCCCTGGGTTGAATAACTACTACCATAGGATCTTTTCTCACAGTTGTAATACATACACATTTTAGTAACCTTACTGCACCTTCAGGAGTTGACAAGCAAGATGAATCCAGCATCCACTCCAATGATATATGATAAACCTCATATGTATTAATCCATCAGGTAAAACTCATAACAAGTTCTGTAAATTCCATATTGTTTGAAGTCCTTGTTAGACTTGCACTCACCTAGATTTAGAACACCACACTCTGCTGGTACCAGAGCTAAATTCTGAGTTGCATGGTGGGAATTGCTTGTTCTCTTCATGTCTCTGCTCTTTTAACTTACCCCACACAATAACTCCAAAGCTCTTCTAAAGCTTTTTTGGGGGGATTTCCTTTTCCCTTCATCGTAAAAGTGTCCTACGAGTTTACCTTACAAAAGAAAAGGTAAGTATTGTATTTTTTATCCATGCCAGTTTGCTTCTGTGAGTTGGTAAAACATGGGCCAGTATACACCTACAGAATAAAAACTTTTAAATAACTAGGACAAGTAGTTAATGTTTCCCGTTTAGCCATAGAAAGTAGTAGAAAGTGAAGAAATCGGGCATCCTTTTCCCGGGCTAACTGATAATTTGTGTGAGTTTTCGAAAGTATACTCCTTCTTCAACAGGTTTATAAAAACTAAAACATTTACAACTTGACCTGTTTAAATGACTTGTCTGTTTTATATTGCTTTTGATTTTTTTTAAAAATTTCTAAGATCCATTCTGTTTGTTATAAAAAGTCTGTACATTTTCGATACTAGGAGCAAGTTATAAAAGGGAATCTGTCAGGTGGTTTATGCTGCTTGATCTGAGATCAGAATGTGATAGAGGGAGAGAAGCTGGGCTCTGTGATGTATAGGGTTATATGATAGAGAAAAGCTGAGCTCTGTGATATATATAGTGTTATAAAGAGGGAGAGAAGCTGAGCCTGATATATAGGGGTTTTAAAAATAAGGGAGAAACTAGGCCCGATATATAGGTTATATGATAAGGAAAAGCTAGCTCTGATATAAGGGGATAATAGAGAAGAAAGCCTGTTGAATATAGGATTATAATAGAGGAGAGAAGCTGACTCTTGATATATCGGGTTATATGAATGAGGGAGGGGCCGAGATCTGTGATATATAGGGGTACAGTGCCCCAAAGAAAATATTCGCCCGCTTGAAATTATTTTTTTTTTGAAGAAACAACAAGTGGACCAATTGTGAATGGGGGTCGAAATTTATTGGATTTTTAAACTTTTTAAAAAATAAAAAACGAAAAGGGGGGGGTGCAATATTTTTTCGGGGCCCCTTTTTTTTCAGTGCAGAAACTCCCCAAAGTTCAGTGAGTTTTTCTAATATCCAAATTTTTTCCTAAAGACTGATGATGATAAATTAAACCACCTGGGTAAACAATCTCCGTATAAAACCCTGCCCTTATAGTTTTTAGGGTTCTTTTAAAAACGCAGAGAGCAAACAAGCCCCCCCCCCCAGGGTCGGTGAACTGTTTTGGGAAAAATTTCCCCCCCAAGGCCCCGGACATGATCCCAGGCCCATAAGGGGTTGCAGGGGGACCGCTCCAACGATCAAAAAAAAAAAAAAAAAAATATTAAAATTTAAATCACCCCCCTTTCCCCATTTTTCAAATAAAAACAATAAAATAATAAAAAAAAGTACACATATTTGGTTTGGCCCCTCCAAAAATCCAAACTAAAAAAATTATCATTTATCCCCTACGCTAACACCGTAAAAGAAAAAAAAATTCCAAAAGCCAAAAAACGCGTTTTTTGGGATTTTACTCACATAAAAAATGGAATAAAAGTTCAAAAAATTTGCATGATTCCAAACTACTAGCATAAAAAATACCTTCAGCCCGCAAAAAATGCCCCCTCACTGACGCCATATTTTAAAACAAAAAAAAATTGGTCGCACAAACTCGGCCGCGTCGCAAATTTCAAAAAAAGAAAAAGTTTTTTGGGAATTTTTTTACGGGACCAAAACATTACGGAAACAATACGTTTGGTATTGCCGGGTGCAAGCGTAGAATACAGATAACACATTTAGACCAAATTGAAGCCGTAAAAGCGAAACCCCCCCAACAGGGAAAAAAATTTTTTTTTTTTACAATTTTTTCCCACTTTGGGAATTTTTTTTCGGTTTCCCAGTATATTCAAAGTACAGTGAAAAACACCATTAGAAATACATCTTTTCCCCCCCCAAAATAAACCCCATTGGTTTTTTAAAAAAATTAAAGGGTCTGGGGAAAGGGAAAAGGAAGGGAAAAACAACGGTCAACGAAAAAAAAATGCCGGGTCCTTAAGGGGTTAAAGCTGGATTTGGATACAAAAAGATTTCCCAAACTTTAAACATCTGTGCGTAAAAGGCGGCGTAAATCCTTAGGACTCCTTAAGAGACAGTGGGAGTCCTGCTGACCTCCCCCACATTCAGTGATTATCAGCTTTTCCTGTATTAGTGTGTGTACAGAGCAAACCGTCAATCACTGTATGTGGGTGGTGGTTACGGTACTTCAGATTTACTTTCAACCGATTTTCTGTGCTTTTACTCACAAATCAGCACCAAATCATATAAAGCATATCTATACACAGAGCACAGCTTCTCTCCCTCTATCCCATCCTGCTCCCAGATAGGGCAGCATAAACCATGTGACAAGTTACTTTAAAATACGGAAACATACCAACCACTGCATAGTTCTTCTGATAAAAGCTTAGCCAGTTGTTGAGATGTAGCATCTGTGTGGGTGACAGTTCGGAGACATCGTCTACAAGGCCGCCTTCTGTAAAGTCACCAGTCACATAGGCTCGAGAGGCATCTCTTGCTGTACAAAAGAGACATAGATATAGTCATTTTTTATGAAAACTCAATTAACTACGTGTTGTAAATCACTCTATGCCTCCACTACTTAGACTAGCCTAAAAATGCTACAGTCGTTCAGTGGCAGCTGTATACATCCATTTGCAGTGGATGTATACATGGCAGTATGCAAACAAACGAACCAGCTCCAACTTGCGGTAGTGATGTATCCAGGAGAGAGGATTTGTTAAGCAGGAGCAGAACCCGGGCTAAAGTAAAATCACCACAATTTTATTTGCCACACTTCATTAAAATCCATACAATGTTTTTCCACAAACAAGAACCCTTCACCTCCAATGGTTCAGAATAAAAGAACCAACTGCCGACGCGTTTTCGGTCACATGACCCTTACTCAGGCTAATTTGCATGTGTTGCCCTCTCCATTATAATAGGACCTTTGGTGGTATGCAATATTACCTATTAATTAAGTAATTTTTTTTTTTTTTTTTTTTTTTTTTTTATTAAGTTTACAATTATAAAAAACACTTATATTTAATTCCATTCCGCTGAAACCCTATCACTGCTCTAATCTATATGCCAATGTAATAATGGTATTGAATGTCCTGACGAGTGTTTAACCCCTAGGGACTCTGGGTATCCATGTGGAAAATCTCACAGGCCCCCTGCTAGGATTTCCAGAGTAAATCACCTCCCTTCTGTTGTCTTGTAAATACCCTGTTCTATGCCTGTTATGGTGATGTTTTCAGATCTCCTTTGTGTATTTCTGAGAAGTGTTTTGGAGACTACTTAGAACAGAAAATAATCCCTAGAGGACTGAACTTTAAAGAAACATCCAATAACTGAATACACCTGTGACTTCAAGGATCGTTGTAAAATATTCTTATCTAAATGCTCTTTGGATCTTATGAAGCTGAATCAAGGAAATATGAACAAAAAAACTGGACAAACTAAAGTCAAATAGCACAAGCAAAAAGAACAACTATCCATAAGAACAACTATCCAAACCACAATCACATAACATATGAAGAGTTTTAATCAGAAAAAACATAATTTGTGCGTAAACTAGAAGAGGTATTATCAATACTAACAAAGTAAATGATAAAAGGATGTACAGGCCTATGCTAAACAATTCAGTATCATCCCGTGAGTAAATACAATCAAGCCCAAGACCTATACTCAGAAAACGCACCTCCTATCAATCATCTAGAGAAGAGTTAGTTTTTCAGATTGTCAAGCACCGACTCCTCCTATCAGACAACTTCCAGGGGAACATATACAAGAGAACATATAGTGATGAACCCCATTCCTCGAACTTTGATTGGAGACCCAGAAGATCAACAGCAAATGAGGAGGAATATACCAACAATCGTAGTCAGGAGCTGCAGTATAGTGCGAACAGACCCCCTAAAACGAAGAGGAGATGCGGGGCTCAAACATCGGAGGATAGGTTGGGGGAGACACGAAGAATAAGGAATTTTTACATCGATTGTGAATCTTTCCAGTCCAATATTGTCTTAGAATGATATCAGTTGTTAGACAAAGGTTTAGGATTTCCCCTACAGCAATTTTGATGTTATACCCAAACCTTGTTAGACGTAACCGATTAGTGAGCAGATCACTGTCAAAAACATTTTTTTTCCAAACCTACGCCCTTTGAAACTTCAGAACTACAAGTGCTAGATAAAGTAGAACAGAAGTGATTTATGAGGATACCATGCAATTTTGCAGGAGTTGATTAGCATCACCAGTTTGAGACCAGCTGGAGATCGAGTCAACTCCTTCATCGCATGTCTAAATTCAGAACACCCTTTTTTCAGTGCGACAATGAAATTTTCTATCCCATACACTCAGACTTAGTACCATGGAAATTTTCCATATAGAATAGAGAGGAATTAATAGATTTACATCAATAGATTATAACAGCAACCTTACTTACAAGTGAGAAATCTAAACTATGACAAGAACAAAAGGCCCCAAAGATCCTGCAGATAAATGACAGATTGGATATAAAACAACAGACAAAGGGGGAGCATTGTGCTATTGGACAGCGGGATCTGTTCGACGAGAATACTTCTTCACTTGTCAGAACATCCGAAAGTATAGACAGGAGGCAGAAAGATCCCAACTTAATGTTAGTAAACAGGGTTTTGAATTACTTATTAGAACAAGAGTTAAGATGGGAGTTCTCACACCCAGTGGCTGAAAAGATGATCATTGACAATTCCAATAATTCCCATTTTTCACGCACTGCCGAAGGTGCATAAGGGGGTATTCCCGCCGCCCTTCGTGGCCCATCTCTCAGGTATTGGCTCACTAAATGAGCACCTGGGACGATGGGTCGATGTACAGTTACAACCTATAGTCATGTTTGCTGTTTCCTTCGGGACACTAAACATTTAGTTGTAAACCATGGAGAGATGTTCCTGGCCGACTGGGGGTCCCTGTTGTCATGTGATGTGGTGCAAATATACCCCAGCATCCCACACAGCCAGCCCCTCCCAGTCTTACAGACTTTTTTCTATCCAGATTCCACAACTATACTAAAGATAAACAATTGATTATAAGGATTGGCTGTAAAATTTTTGTTGGCGAATAATTTTTTCATGTTTGATAAGAGTTTTACTACCAAGTTTCAGGGGCTTCTATTGAGCGCTTTTTCTCACCCTCGTTAGCCAATTATCTATATGTTTCTCTTGGGAAGATAAATTTCAATTTAATCCACAACACGCATTTTTAAATTGTATAAAATGAACTCACGATTTATAGATGATTTATTTTCATCGTGGGTAGGGAGGAAAACCGAGTGAAAGATTTTACTTGAATAAATTAAATGACAACCAAAAAGGGTTTATAATTAACTTTTTTGAACATCAAAAAAAGGTCCCCTGAATTACTGGAAGTCACGTTAGTAGGAGGAGAGATACTGGAAAAATCAGCATTTAAGCCATACAAGAAGCCCATGCATAAGAAATACAATTCTTAGAGCCAACTCCTGACACCCCTCCCATGTCATAAAAAATATGCCCAATCGGTGACATATCAGAGCAAACAGGATAGTACCTCATAGGCAAGTTTGTTATACAAACAAAAAACCAATCTTACAAACCTCAGAGAGAGAGCTTTCCTCACAACAACTTTTAGACCAAAGCTATCCATAAGTGAATAAAATGGAAAGAAACCAAATATTTGGTTAAAAACAGAGTGAAGGATGAGACAAAAATAGGGAATAACATTCTCGAACAAACTACAGTAACCAATATAATCCGAATAGTAGACAATAATAAAAACACTCTACCCATTTTGTATGTCCAATCAATCGATTAAACGTATGTTAAACATAACTAAGATTTGTAATCTTCCTAGAAAAGCTCCTACAATAGGGTCCACGAGTGTCACCCGAGTTTATTATCTGTGGACACAACATCCAAACGCCAAGTACGTGTTAGACTTGAAGTGAATTCATGATGCTACCAAACATATGCTCAAACGTGCAAATATGTGAAAAAAAACAACGCCTTTACTTCATACTCCAACAATTAAAGTTTTCAAATAAAAGCTTTATCATTGCAACACAAAATCAGTGATTTTATCTGATAGCTCGTGAAATTGCAAAGTGCAATATGTTGTTGCACTACTGCCCCCTCAAAATCGTGTTAGAGACAATGTTCGGATGTGATAAATTAAGAACAATTCAAAACCTCACAGTCTCCACACACTTCTGCATAATACACAAAGGAAGATCTTGAAAACACTCACCATAAACAGGCATAGAACATGTATCAAGACAACAAGAGGATGTGATTTACACAGAAACTCCTACTAGGGAGGCTGGTGATTTTCCACCTGATACCAGAGTCCCCTAGGGGTTTAAACACTCGTCAGGAACATTCATACCATTATTAACATAGCCTATAGATTAGAAGCAGTTGATAGGGTTTTCAGCGAATGGAATTAAATATAAGTGTTTTTTATATATTGTAAACATATAAAAAAAAAAAAAAAAAAAAAAAATTCTTAATTAATCAGGTAACCCCTATTGCATACACCTAAAGGTCCTATATAATTGAGAGCAACACATGCAAATTAGCCATGAGTAAGACATGTGACCGAAACGCGTCGCAGTTGGTCTCCATTCCCTATCTTAACCAATTGGAGGTGAAGGTCTCTTGTTTTGTGGAACATTGTATGGATTCTTAATAAGATGCAAAAAAATTGTGGTGATTTTACTAAAAGCCCCCCGGTCTGCACACTGCATTAACCAAATCCTCTCTCCCTGATAACATCACTACCGCAAGTTGGAGCTGTTCGGTTGTTTGCATGATGTATGGACCTTGGACTGTGTGGTGGGCCCCTGAACCGATAGCTCACTAGCATAGATTCAGGTGGAGCTGCTTGTTGTTTTTTGTTTTTGTTTGCTGATATACATGGCGTAGACATGTAGCACTTAACATCAGATTTTCGGATAAGTTTTATGAGGGTTAGGGCTTGTCCCCACAGCATAGTATTTTGGTCGGTTTATCAGACTGTTTGCGGCTTTAAAAACCGTCTGAAAACTGACAAGCAACGCTCTCCATAGACTTTAATAGAAAAATCCGTGCAGCAGTTTTCCCTACTGCACGGACTTTCCGCCGACGGTTTTGACACTAAGCTCGCCGGCGTTCCGAACAACTAGAACATTTCATTCTTCAACCAATTTTCATGTACAACATGAACATGTTAATATGAAGAGGGACGGTTTGAATCCACAAACCGCAGACAAAAGCCGTCCCCAAAAAAAGGTATTTGCTCTTTGCCATTTAAACACACCCTAAATGTGGAAAATAGACTGTAGCATACATTCTATATACATTCGGGTTCGCGCCCGCGTAGCGCCCATTCTATATACATTTGGGATCTCTGCCTCCGTAGCGCCCATTCTATATAATTTCGTTTCTGCGCCGCGTAGCGCCCATTCATATACACTTCGGGTTCGCGCCCGCGTAGCGCCCATTCTATATACATTCGGGTTCGCGCCCGCGTAGCGCCCATTCTATATACATTCGGTTCGCAGCCCTCGAAGCGCCCATTCTAATATTCATTCGGTTTCAGCGCCCTTCGTTGCCCCATTTCTATATGCATTACGTGTTTCTCGCCCAGCCCGAAGCGCCCATTCAATAAAGCATTCGGGTTCGCGCCCGCTGTAGCGCCCCATTCTAATACATACTGGTTCGCCGGCCCGGAGCGCCCATTCAATATACATCGGGTTCGCGCGCCTGCGAAGCGCCCATTCTACTTACATTCGGGTTCGCGCCCGCGAAGCGCCCATTCTAAATACATTCGGTTCGCACGCCCATCGTAGCCCCATCTCCTATATACATTCGGGTTCGCGCCCGCGTAGCGCCCATTCTATATACATTCGGGTTCGCGCCCGCGTAGCGCCCATTCTATATACATTCGGGTTCGCGCCCGCGTAGCGCCCATACTATATACATTCGGGTTCGCTCCCGCGTAGCGACCATTCTAAATACATGCGGGTTCGCGCCCGCGTAGCGCCCATTCTATATACATTCGGTTCGCAGCCCGCTCTATATACATTCTGGTTCACGCCCGAGTAGAGCGCCCATTTCTACTATACATTCGGTTCGCAGCCCGCTAGCGCCCATTCTATATACATTCGGGTTCGCGCCCGCGTAGCGCCCATTCTATATACATTCGGGTTCGCGCCCGCGTAGCGCCCATTCTATATACATTCGGGTTCGCGCCCGCGAAGCGCCCATTCTATATACATTCGGGTTCGCGCCCGCGAAGCGCCCATTCTATATACATTCGGGTTCGCAAGCCGCGAAGGCTCCCATTCTATATAAAAACCAAATGTTTACCCCCCGGGTTCGCGCCCGCAGAGGCCCATCTATATACATTCGGGTTCGCAGCCCCTCGTACGCCCATTCAATATACATTCGGGTTCGCGCCCGCGTAGCGCACATTCTATATACATTCGGGTTCGCGCCCGCGTAGCGCACATTCTATATACATTCGGGTTCGCGCCCGCGTAGCGTACATCCTGCGTACATGGAGGATGTGTAAACACCAAATTTCATACATGTCGCCCTAAATGTTAGCATTCTGGGCCCCTGAATGGATTACTACAATCACATGACTTGGCGTCAATGTGTGCAAGTGCAGGGCTGGGACACGGCATTTTGGTGCCCTAGAAAAATAAGGCATTTAGAGGTCAACCCCATGGAAATTTCAGCCTGCTCCATACCTCCTTTTGCCACTTTCTGTCTGGCATGAGGTGGCGCCATAGGCAGTATCTACCTCTGCATATCTGTCGTCTCGACCCTGTGATAATCATGAATGGAAGCATGGATTGTAATGTATTAGCATATTTAAATATGCTGATACATTAAGTGTAAAAAAAAAAGTGTTAAATAGTTATCCCTTAATGGGATTTAAAAAAAATAAATACATTTTACAAAAAGTATCAAAAAATAAAGATAAATAAAAATAAATATTTAATAAAAAAGTTTGTACATACATTACACACAAAAAAAAAACTAGACATATTCATATTCCGTCTGAAAACCGGTCAGAAGAATGAACATGCTCTATGTTTTTCGGACCACCGGCGGTCTACAAAACCGACGGGCGGAAAATCCGCGCAGAGGGAAACGCTGCACAGATTTTCCATTAAGGTCGGTGTAAAAGTTTGACAGCCGGTTTTCAAAACCGAAAACCGGCTGAAAAACAGTGCTGTGAGGACAAGGCCTCATACTCACGGCAAAAAAAGTTTTTAAAAAAATGACACAGTAATTTCTATCTATCCCAAACGTTGCCCATGAAAAATACAGATTCTCCTGCATAAAACCAGTCCTCATACAAGTGCATCACTCTGTAGGCCTGCTGTGTATGGGGTTATAGAGATGCATCAGGCTGCTGTACATTCCATTAATGTTCCCCCTATAGTGAGAGCTACAGGGGGCAGGCCATGCACCTATGTAATCAGAGCCAGCAATAAGGATTTGTACCTGCAAAGAAACTGTAGGGGGCCCCGGGCCCGTAGTGCTGTGCGCCCTTGTGCACATCAAACACCTGCCCCAGCACTGCCAGGTACAAGCCCGGGTTGCCCTGCCCCCCATCATAGCCGGACAGCTCCTCCTTGCTCAGCAGCCTGTCCTCCTTCACACTGCACCTATGTGGGAAGAGGTAGCTGAACCCCGGGACCTCAGCGAAGGACCAAGGATCTGACCGTATGATCAGCACCGCTGCCAGGCACAGAGCGGCGGCCGCCGGGTACCCGAGCATGGGCACTGCGGAGGGCACCCTGGATGCACCACGCGACTACCAGCTGCTTCCGGGTCCTCAGCACAGTGCAGACATTCCGCGTTATGACTCTGCCCTCTAGTGGGATCAGTGTGAAGGACTCATGGATTTATCATTGTAACATTTATCATTGGATTCATGCGAGTTTTCTGGCGTAATTGTCCTACATTGGCCAGGAAAACCTAAGCACAGAGTCACTGCTGATTGTAGCGCTGAATGCCCTCTGTATGGACAGTGCAGTGTGTGACCACATCTACAGTCATGGCCAAAAGTTTTGAGAATGATACAAATGTTAATTTTTACAAAGTCTACTGCATCAGGTTTTATAATGGCAATTTGCATATACTCCAGAATGTTATAAAGAGTGATCAGCTTAACAGCAATTAATTGCAAAGTCAATAGTTGCCTAGAAAAGAACTTTTTCCCCCCCCAAAAAACATTTCAACTTCATTGCAAGGGCCTGCCCTTAAAAGACCAGCAAATCGTTTCAGTGATTTTCTCCATTAACAAGGTGGGGGGTTGATGAGGACAGGGCTGAGATCAATCTGCATGATTAAGTAAAATCACACCACTGGAACCCCTTAAAGGAGGGTGGTGTTGGCATCATTGTTTTCCTTCTGTAACCATGGTTATCTCTAAAGAAACACTCATTCATCATTTCACTCACAAAACTGGGCCCAACAGGGAAAAGTATCGCAGCTAAAAGATTTCAAACCCCCCCTTACTCTCCACCATCCTCCCCACCTCCTTACTCTCTACCACCTCACTCCACCGCCCTGCCCACCCCTTTACTTCCACCGCCCACCACCCCCCCCCTTACTCTCCACCGTCCTCACCCACCCATTTTTTCTCCCACCCTTTCACATCCACCCCCCCTTACTCTCCACCATCCTCGCTGCACCCGCCTTACTCTCCACTGTCTTCGCTGCACCCACCCTACTTTCCACTGTCCTCACTCCACCCGCCTTACTCTCCACCGTCCTCACTCCACCAGCCTTACTCTCCACCGTCCTCACTCCACCCGCCTTACTCCCACCCCCTCCTCCGCTCCCCCCCGCCTTACTCTCCACCCCCGCTTCCCCCCCCCCGCCTTACTCCCCCCCCTACCCCCATTCTCAACCCTCCCCCCACCCCGCTCCACCACTTTTCTCTCCACCGTCCTCACTCCCCCCCACTTACCCCCTCCACCCCTTTCCTCACCTCCCCACTCCACCCGCCTTACTCTCCACCATCCTCACCACCCGCCTTCCTCTCCACCATCTTTACTCCACCGTCCTTGCTACATCCCCTTACTCTTCACCATCCTCTCTCTAAAACCCCCCTTACCTCCAAACCCCCCACTCTTTCCGTCCTCGATCCACCCACCTTATTCTCCACCTCCTCGCTGCACCCCCCCTTTCCTCCATCTCCTTGCTCCACCCACCTTACTCTCCACCGTCCTCGCTGCACCCCCCCTTACTTTTTCCCCCATCCTCACTCCCCCCATTTACCTCCACCCCTCCCTCCACCCCCTTACTCTCCACCGTCCTTTTTTTTGTTTTTTTTTTTTTTTTTTTTTTTTGTTTTTTTGTTTGTTTTTTTTTTTTTGATTTTTGTGTTGTGCTTTTGTTTTCTGTTTTGTTTGTTTTTTTTTTTTTTTTTGTTTTATTTTTTTCTTTTTTTTTGTTTTTTTTTTTTTTTTTTTTTTTTTTTTTTTTTTTAATGTGTTTTTTTTTTTTTTTTTTTTTTTTTTTTTTTTTTTTTTTCTTTTTGTTTGTTTTTTTTTTATTTTTTTTTTTTTTTTTTTTTTTTTTTTTTTTTTTTTTTTTTTTTTTTTTTTTTTTTTTTTTTTTTTTTTTTTTTTTTTTTTTTTTTTTTTTTTTTTTTTTTTTTTTTTTTTTTTTTTTTTTTTTTTTTTTTTTTTTTTTTTTTTTTTTTTTTTTTTTTTTTTTTTTTTTGTTTTTTTTTTTTTTTTTTTTTTTTTTTTTTTTTTTTTTTTTTTTTTTTTTTTTTTTTTTTTTTTTTTTTTTTTTTTTTTTTTGTTTTTTTTTTTTTTTTTTTTTTTTTTTTTTTTTTTTTTTTTTTTTTTTTTTTGTTTTTTTTTTTTTTTTTTTTTTTTTTTTTTTTTTTTTTTTTTTTTTTTTTTTTTTTTTTTTTTTTTTTTTTTTTTTTGTTTTTTTTTTTTTTTTTTTTTTTTTTTTTTTTTTTTTTTTTTTTTTTTTTTTTTTTTTTTTTTTTTTTTTTTTTTTTTTTTTTTTTTTTTTTTTTTTTTTTTTTTTTTTTTTTTTTTTTTTTTTTTTTTGCACCCGGGCCCTTTCTCACCCACTGTCCCTTTGCTGCACCCACCCTACTTTTCCCCTGGGCCCCCCTTCCTTTTTCCCCCCCACCCCTTACTCCCCCAACCCACCTCAAATTTCCCCCAACTTTTCTCTCCACCCCTCCCTCTTTCCCCCCGCCTTACCTCCACCGCCTCACGCTTTCCCCCCCTTACTCTCCCCCGTCCTTTGCTCCAACCCCCCCTTACCTCCACCATCCTCCAAATCCACCCACCTTACTCTCTACCATCCTCATCTTTTCCCCCGGCCCCTGCTCCAAAACTTTTTCTCTTTCCCCCGTCCTCAACCCCCCCCCCCGCCTTACTCCCACCACCCCCACCACCCCCCCCTTTCCCCTCCACCAACCCCCACCCACCTCCTTCTAAAATCCCCTTACTCTTTTCCCCTCCTCCGCTCTAACCCCCCTTTTCTCCAACGTCCTCCCCTTTTTCCTCCTTCGGTCCACCCACCTTATTTCCACCGTCCCCCGCAACCACCCACCTTACCCCCCATCGTCCCCTTTCCCACCCTCCTTACTCTCCACCCTCCTCCCCTGCAAACCCCCCTAACTTTCCACCATTCCTCACCCCCACCCAAATTTACTCTCCCCCCGTCCTCCCTCCACCCGCCTTACCCCCCACCGTCCTCGGGTTTCCCAAACCCGCCTTTCTCTCCACCGTCCTCCATCCACCCCTTCCCCACCTCCCCATCCACCTGCCCCCCACCCTCCCCCGCTCCACCCTTCTTCCACCGTCCCCCCCCCCTTTTTTCTCTCCGGCCCCCCCCCCTTCCTCCATTTCCCACCCACCTTACTCCCACCGTCCCCATTTCCCCCCTTACTCCCACCCCCCTCCTCCCCCCCTTTAATTCTCCACCCCCCTCCCCCCCTTCCCACCCTCCTTTCTCCACCGCCCTTACTCCCCCACCGTCCTCCCCCCCCCACTTTACCCCACCTCCCCCACACCGTTCCTCTCCACCATCCCCCTCCCCCCCTTACCTCTCCACCCCTGGGGCCCCCCCCCCCTTTACTCTCCAAAGTCCTCTCCACCCCCCTTCTCCACCCGCCTTCCTCCACCCCCGCCAATTTTCCCCACCGCCTCACCCCCCCACTTTTCTCTCCATCCCCTCCTGCCTTTCCTCCCCCTCCCCCCACCCCTTACTCCAGTCCCTCCCCCAGTTTCTTCCTCCGTCCTCTCCACCCACTTTACTCTCCACCGTCCTCACTCCACCTGCCTTACTCTCCACCGTCCTCGCTCCACCCGCCTTACTCTCCACCGTCCTCGCTCCACCCGCCTTACTCTCCACCGTCCTCACTCCACCCACCTTACTCACCACCGTCCTCGATCCACCCGCCTTACTCACCACCGACCTCGCTCCACCCACTTTACTCTCCACCGTCCTCACTCCTCTGTCCTTGCTCCACCATCCTTGCTCCACCCGCCTTACTCTCCACCGTCCTTGCTCCACCCACTTTACTCTCCACCGTCCTCACTCCACCCACTTTACTCTCCACCGTCCTCGCTGCACCCGCCTTACTCTCCACCATCCTTTCTCCACCCACTTTACTCTCCACCGTACTCTCCACCCGCCTTACTCTCCACCGTCCTCACTCCACCCACTTTACTCTCCACCGTCCTCGCTGCACCCGCCTTACTCTCCACCGTCCTCACTCCACCCACTTTACTCTCCACCGTCCTCTCCACCCGCCTTACTCTCCACCGTCCTCGTTGCATCCGCCTTACTCTCCACCATCCTCGCTCCACCTGCCTTACTCTCCACCGTCCTCACTCCTCTGTCCTTGCTCCACCATCATCATTCCACCGTCCTCACTCCACCCAATTTACTCTCCACTGACCCCGCTCTACCGTCCTTGCTCCACCCACCTTACTCTCCACCGTCCTCACTCCACCCGCCTTACTCTCCACCATCCTCACTCCACCGTCCTTTCACCACCCCCTTACTCTCCACCATCCTCGCTCCACCATCCTCGCTCTACCTGCCTTACTCTCCACCGTCCTCACTCTTCCGTCCTCGCTCCACCCACCTTACTCTCCACCGTCCTCGCTGCACCCACCTTACTCTCCATCGTCCTTGCTCCACCCACCTTACTCTCCACCGTCCTCGCTGCACCCACCTTACTCTCCACCGTCCTCGCTGCACCCACCTTACTCTCCACCGTCCTCGCTCCACCTGCTTTACTCTCCACCGTCCTCACTCCTCTGTCCTTGCTCCACCATCTTCATTCCACCGTCCTCACTCCACCCACTTTACTCTCCACCGTCCTCGCTCTACCGTCCTTGCTCCACCCCCTTACTCTCCACCATCCTCGTTACACCATCTTCGCTCCACCCGCCTTAATCTCCACCGTCCTCACTCTTCCGTCCTCGCTCCACCCACCTTACTCTCCACCATCCTAGCTCCACCTGCCTTACTCTCCACCGTCCTTGGTCCACCCACTTTACTCTCCACCCTCCTCACTACACCCACCTTACTCTCCACCGTCCTCGTTGCAACCACCTTATGCTCCACCGTCTTTGCTCCACCCCCTTACTCTCCGCCATCCTTGCTCCACCTGACTTACTCTCCACCGTCCTTGTTCCACCCACCTTACTTTCCACCGTCCTTGCTCCACCCCTTTACTCTCCACCATCCTCGCTCCACCATCCTCGCTCCACCATCCTCGCTCCACCATCCTCGCTCCACTCGCCTTAATCTCCACCGTCCTCACTCTTCCGTCCTCGCTCCACCCGCCTTACTCTCCATTGTCCTTGCTCCACCCACCTTACTCTACACCCTCCTTGCTGCACCCACCTTACTCTCCACCATCCTCGCTGCACCCACCTTACTCTCCACCATCCTCGCTGCACCCACCTTACTCTCCACCATCCTCGCTGCACCCACATTACTCTCCACCATCCTCTCTGCACCCGCCTTACTCTCCACTGTCCTCGCTCCACCTGCCTTACTCTCCACCATCCTCACTCCTCTATCCTTGCTCCACCATCCTCATTCCATCGTCCTCACTCCATCCACTTTGCTTTCCACCGTCCTAGCTCTACCGTCCTTACTTCACCCACCTTACTCTCCACCATCCTCACTCCACCCGCCTTACTCTCCACCGTCCTCGCTCCACCCGCCTTACTCTCCACCGTCCTCACTCCACCCACCTTACTCTCCACCGTCCTCACTCCACCCGCCTTACTCTCCACCGTCCTCGCTCCACCCGCCTTACTCTCCACCGTCCTCACTCCACCCACCTTACTCTCCACCGTCCTCGCTCCACCCTCGTTAGTCTCCAGTGTCCTTGCTCTACCATCCTCGCTACACCCGCCTTACTCTCCACTGTTCTTGCTCCACCGTCCTCGCTCCACCTGCCTTACTCTCCACCATCCTTGCTCCACCCGCCTTACTCTCCACCGTCCTCGCTCCACCCGCCTTACTCTCCACCGTCCTCACTCATCCGTCCTTCCTCCACCATCCTCATTCCACCGTCCTCGCTCCACCCGCCTTACTCTCCACCGTCCACGTTCCACCCACCTTACTCTCCACTGTCCTAACTCCTGTGTCCTTGCTCCACCATCCTTGTTCCTTTGTCCTCGCTCCACCTGCCTTATTTTCCACCGTCCTCGTTCCACCCACCTTACTCTCCACCATCCTCGTTCCACCCACCTTACTCTCCACCGTCCTCGCTCCACCTGCCTTACTCTCCACCGTCCTCACTCCTCTGTCCTTGCTCCACCATCCTCATTCCACCGTCCTCACTCCACCCGCCTTACTCTCCACCGTCCTCGCTCCACCCGCCTTACTCTCCACCGTCCTCACTCCACCCGCCTTACTCTCCACCGTCCTCACTCCACCCACTTTACTCTCCACCGTCCTCACTCCACCCACCTTACTCTCCACCGTCCTCGCTCCACCCACCTTACTCTCCACCGTCCTCACTCCACCTGCCTTACTCTCCACCGTCCTCACTCCACCTGCCTTACTCTCCACCATCCTCGCTCCACCTGCCTTACTCTCCACTGCCTCGCTCTACCTGCCTTACTCTCCACCGTTCTCACTCCTCCGTCCTTGCTCCACAATCCTCGTTACATCATCCTTGCTCCACCCGCCTTACTCTCCACCGTCCTTGCTCCACCCACTTTACTCTCCACCGTCCTCACTCCTCTGTCCTTGCTCCACCATCCTTGCTCCACCCGCCTTACTCTCCACCGTCCTCACTCCACCCACTTTACTCTCCACCGTCCTCACTCCACCCGCCTTACTCTCCACCATCCTCACCACCCGCCTTACTCTCCACCATCCTCACTCCACCGTCCTTGCTACATCCCCTTACTCTTCACCATCCTCGCTCTACCCACCTTACTCTCCAACGTCCTCACTCTTCCGTCCTCGCTCCACCCACCTTACTCTCCACCGTCCTCACTTCACCTGCCTTTTATCTAAGGGTCTTTTATCTAAGGATGTTGCACACATAAGTGCTTTCTATGAACATGAAGTGGTGTCACTTTCCTGACTTTTTTAAATGAATTTTCCAAGAAATTTTGATTGATTTTATCTATACCAATGTGGTTCTTCGGTTGAAGCTGGCTTACCTGTAATTGAATTCTGTGTATCGGATGTGGACTCCACCCTGGCCGTGCTCCTGAGATCCTGGTTTGCAGTAACTAACGGGTGAGCTGAATGCTTGTTGTTTGGCGTTCTCCACCATACTCGCTCCACATTCCTTACTCTCCACTTTTCTTGCTCCACCGTCCTCGCTCCACTTGCCTTACTCTCCACCATCCTTGCTCCACCTGCCTTACTCTCCACGGTCCTCACTCCACCTTCCTTACTCTCCACCGTCCTCACTCCTTCGTCATTGCTCCACCATCCTCGTTCCACCGTCCTCGCTCTACCCGCCTTACTCTCCACCGTCCTCGTTCCACCCACCTTACTCTCCACCATCCTTGCTCTACCCCCTTACTCTCCACCATCCTCGCTCCACCCGCCTTACTCTCCACTGTCCTAGTTCCACCCACCTTACTCACCACCGTCCTTGCTCCACCCGCCTTACTCTCCACCGTCTTCGCTCCGCCTGCCTTACTCTCAAAGTCCTCGCTCTATCGTCCTTGATCCACCCGCATTACACTCCTCCATCCTTTCTCCACCGTCCTCGCTCCACCCGCTTCACTCCCCACCGTCCTCACTCTTCTGTCGCTCCATATGCCTTACTCTCCACCATCCTCGCTGCACCCGCCTTACTCTCCACCGTCCTCGCTCCACCCACCTTACTCTCCACCGTCCTCACTCCACCCACTTTACTCTCCACCGTCCTCGCTGCACCCGCCTTACTCTCCACCATCCTCGCTGCACCCGCCTTACTCTCCACCGTCCTCACTCCTCCGTCCTTGCTCCACTGTCCTCGCTCCACCCGGCCTTACACTCCTCTGTCCTCGTGCCACCTGCCTTACTCTCCACCGTCCTTGCTCTTCCATCCTCGCTCCTCCCACCTTACTCTCCACCGTCCATGCTCCACCCGCCATACTCTCCACCATCCTCACTCCACCGTCCTTGCTCCACCCGTCTTACTCTCCACCATCCTCACTCCACCTGTCTTCCTCTCCACCGTCCTTACTCTTCCGTCCATGCTCCACCCACCTTACTCTCCACAGTCCTCACTCCACCCGCCTTACTCTCCACCGTCCTCGCTCCACCTGCCTTACTCTCCACCGTCCTTGCTCCACCATCCTTGTTCCACTGTCCACGCTCCAACTGCCTTACTCTCCACCGTTCTCGCTCCTCCGTCCTTTTTCCACCGCCCTCACTCCACCCGCCTTACTCTCCACGGTCCTCACTCCTCCGTACTTGCTCCGCTATCCTCGCTTCATCCGTCTTACTTTCTACCGTCCTCACTCCACTGTCCTCGCTTCATCCGTCTTACTCTCCACCATCCTCACTCCACTGTCCTCGCTCCACCCGCCTTACTCTCCACCATCCTTGCTCAACCTGCCTTACTTTGCACCGTCCTCACTCCTCCGTCCTTGCTCCACTATCCTCATGCCACCGTCCTCTCTCCACCCACCTTACTGTCCACCATCCTTACTCCACCCGCCTTAGTCTCTACCATTCTCTCTCTACCGTCCTCGCTCCACCCACCTTACTCTCCACCATCCTCACTCCACCATCCTTGCTCCACCCACCTTACTCTCCACCGTCCTCACTCTTCTGTCCTTGCTTCACCGCCCTCGCTCCACCCACCTTCATCTCCACTGTCCTCGCTCCACCCGCCTTACTCTCCACCATCCTTGCTCCACCGACCTTACTCTCCACTGTCCTCGCTCCACCTGCCTTACTTTGCACCGTCCTCGTTCCACCGTCCTCTCTCCACCTGCCTTACTGTCCACCATCTTTGCTCCACCAGCCTTACTCTCCACCGTCCTCGCTTCACCCACCTTACTCACCACCATCCTTGCTCCACCCGCCTTACTCTCCACCGTCTTCGCTCCACCCGCCTTACTCTCCAAATCCTCGCTCTACCGTCCTTGATCCACCCGCCTTACGCTCCTCCATCCTTTCTCCACCTTCTTTGCTCCACCCACCTTACTCTCCAACATCCTCACTCCACCTGCCTTACTCTTCACCGTCCTCGCTCTACCGTCGTCGCCTCACTCTCCACCGTCCTCACTCTTCTATCGCTCCACATGCCTTACTCTCCACCATCCTCACTCCACCCACCTTACTCTCCACCGTCCTCGCTGCACCCACCTTACTCTCCACCATCCTCACTCCACCCACTTTACTCTCCACCATCCTCACTCCACCCGCCTTACTCTCCAGCATCCTCGCCCCAATCGCCTTACTCTCCAGCGTCTGCGCTCCACCCGCCTTACTCTCCACCGTCCTCGCTTCACCCACCTTACTCTTCAAATCCTCGCTCTACCGTCCTTGATCCACCTGCCTTACTTTGCACCGTCCTTACTCCTCCGTCCTTGCTCCACTATCCTCATGCCATCGTCCTCTCTCCACCCACTTTACTGTCCACCATCCTTACTCCACCCGCCTTAGTCTCCGCCATTCTCTCTCTACCGTCCTCGCTCCACCCACCTTACTCTCCACCATCCTCACTCCACCATCCTTGCTCCACCCACCTTACTCTCCACCATCCTCACTCCACCATCCTCACTCCACCTGCCTTACTCTCCACCATCCTCACTCTTCCGTCCTTGCTTCACCGCCCTCGCTCCACCCACCGTCATCTCCACTGTCCTCTCTCCACCCGCCTTACTCTCCACCATCCTCGCTCCTCCCGCCTTACTCTCCACCGTCCTCGCTCCACCCGCCTTACTCACCACCGTCCTTGCTCCACCCGCCTTACTCTCCACCGTCCTCGCTCCACCCGCCTTACTCTCCCCCTACCGTCCTTGATCCACCCGCCTTACGCTCCTCCATCCTTTCTCCACCGTCCTCGCTCCACCCACCTTACTCTCCAACATCCTCGCTCCACCTGCCTTACTCTCCACCATCCTCGCTCTACCGTCGTCGCTTCACTCTCCACCGTCCTCGCTCTACCGTCGTCGCCTCACTCTCCACCGTCCTCACTCTTCTATCGCTCCACATGCCTTACTCTCCACAATCCTCGCTCCACACGCCTTACTCTCCACCGTCCTCGCTCCACCCAACTTACTCTCCACCGTCCTCACTCCACCCGCCTTACTCTCCAGCATCCTCGCCCCAATCGCCTTACTCTCCACCGTCTGCGCTCCTCTGTCTTTGCTCCACTGTCCTCGCTCCACCCGCCATACACTCCTCCGTCCTCGCTCCACCTGCCTTACTCTCCACCGTCCTTGCTCTTCCATCCTCGCTTCTCCCACCTTACTCTCCACCGTCCACGCTCCACCCGCCAAACTCTCCACCATCCTCACTCCACCGTCCTTGCTCCACCCACCTTACTCTCCACCATCCCCACTCCACCTGTCTTCCTCTCCACCGTCCTTACTCTTCCGTCCATGCTCCACCCACCTTACTCTCCACAGTCCTTACTCCACCCGCCTTACTCTCCACAGTCCTTGCTCCACCTGCCTTACTCTCCACAGTCCTCGCTCCACCCGCCTTACTCTCCACCATCCTCACTCCACCCGCCTTACTCTCCAAGTCCTCGCTCTACCGTCCATGCTCCACCCGCCTTACTCTCCACCGTCCTTGCTCCACCCACCTTACTCTCCACCATCCTCACTCCACCAGCCTTACTCTCCACCGTCCTCGCTCTACCGTCGTCGCTCCACCCGCCACTCTCCACCGTCCTCACTCTTCTGTATATCCACATGCCTTACTCTCCAAAATCCTCGCTCCACACGCCTTACTCTCCACCATCCTCGCTCCACCCAACTTACTCTCTACCGTCCTCCCTCCACCCGCTTTACTCTCCACCGTCCTCACTCCACCCGCCTTAATCTCCAGCTTCCTCGCCCCACCCGCCTTATTCTCCACCGTCCGCACTCCTCCGTCCTTGCTCCACTGTCCTCGCTCCACCTGCTATACACTCCTCCATCCTCGCTCCACCTGCTATACACTCCTCCATCCTCGCTCCACCTGCCATACACTCCTCCGTCCTCGCTCCACCCGCCATACACTCCTCCGTCCTCGCTCCACCCTCCTTACTCTCCTCCGTCCTCGCTCCACCCTCCTTACTCTCCACCGTCCTTGCTCTTCCATCCTCGCTCCTCTCACCTTACTCTCCACCGTCCATGCTCCACCCACCTTACGCTCCACCGTCCTCACTCCACCCGCCTTACTCTCCACCGTCCTCGCTCCACCTGCCTTACTCTCCACCGTCCTCGCTCCACCTGCCTTACTCTCCACCGTTCTAGCTTCTCCGTCCTTTTTCCACACACCTCACTCCACCCGCCTTACTCTCCACCGTCCTCACTCCTCCATACTTGCTCCACCATCCTCCCCACCCCCTTATCTCCACTTCTCCTCCACCATCTTCCCCTCCTTACTCCCACCGCTCTCTCTCCGTCCTGCTAAACCGTCCTCCTACCCACCATCCTCCACCGTCCTAGCTCCACCGACCTTCCTCCACGCCTCCTCCACCTCCTACTTTGCACCTCCTTCACCGTCCTTCACTCCACCTGCCTCGTCCACCACCTTAACTCCACCCCCCTTCTCTCCACCGTTCCGCTCTACCGTCCCGCTCCACCCACCTTACTCCCACATCCTCACTCCACCATCCTGTCCACCGCCTTACTCTCCACCATCCTTGCCCCTCGCCTTATCTCCCACCGTTCTCACCTCGCTCTCCGTCCATTTTCCAACTCCCGTCCACCCCCTTACTCTCCATCCTTGCTCCACCCGCCCTCTTCCTCTCCACTCCTCGCTCCACCTGCCTTACCTCCCCGTCCTCTCTCGCCTCCTCACGTCTTGCTCTTCCACTCCTCCTCCACCGTCCACCTCACTCCACCACGCTAACTCTCCAATCCATCAGTCTTCGCTCCACCCCTTACTCTCCACCATCCTCCTCCACCTGCTTCCTCTCCACGTCCTTACTCTTCCCGTCCTGCTCCACCCACCTTACTCTCCACGGTCCTCACGCCACCCACGATGCTCTCCACACTCCTCCATCCACCTGCCTTCCTCTCCACATCCTGCCCACCTGATACTCCACCGCCTTCCACTCTCCAACCTCCCACTCACTGCCTTACCTCCACCATCCTCACTCCTCCGTCCTTTTTCCACCGCCCTCACTCCACCCGCCTTACTCTCCACCGTCCTCACTCCTCCGTACTTGCTCCACCATCCTTACTCCACCCGCCTTAATCTCCGCCATTCTCTCTCTACCGTCCTCGCTCCACCCACCTTACTCTCCACCATCCTCGCTCCACCCACCACCTCTCCACCATCCTCACTCCACCATCCTCGCTCACCTTCCTCCACCGTCCCACCCACCCACTTTACTCTCCACCATCCTCGCTCCACCCACCTTACTCTCCACCATCCTCACGCTCCACCTCCTTTTTCTACCTTCTCTCCCGTCCTTGCTCCACCCACCTTACTCTCCACTGTCCTAGCTCCACCCGCCTTACTCTCCACGCTGTCCACCCTTCTCCACCGTCCTAGCTCGTCCATCCTCACTCCACCGTCCACTTCACTCCTTTTTCTCTACTCCTTACCCCGCCTTACTCTCCACCGTTCTCGCTCTACCGTCCTCGCTCCACCCACCTTACTCTCCACCGTTCTCACTCTACCGTCCTCGCTCCACGCATCTTACACTCCACCATCCTCACTTCACCATCCTTGCTCCACCCGCCTTACTCTCCACCATCCTTGCTCCACCCACCTTACTCTCCTCCGTCCTCACTCCTCCGTCCTTTTTCCACCGTCTTCGCTCCACCCGCCTTACTCTCCACCGTCCTTCTCTCCACCCGCTTTATTCTCAACTGTCCTCGCTTGACCCACCTTACTCTCCACTGTCCTCCCTCCATCCGTCTTACTCTCCATCGTCCTCGCTCCACCCGCCTTTATCTCCAATGTTCTTGCACCACCCACCTTACTCTCCACCATCCTCGCTCCACCGCCTTACTTTCCACCGTCCTCGCTCCACCTGCCTTACTCGCCGCCATCCTCGCTCCACCCGCCTTACTCTCCACCGTCCTCGCTCCACCCGCCTTACTCTCCACCGTCCTCGCTCCACCTGCCTTACTCTCCACCGTCCTTGCTCCACCGTCCTCGCTCTACCCGCCTTTCTCTCTACCGTTCTCGCTCCACCTGCCTTACTCTCTACCGTTCTCGCTCCACCGTACTCGCTCCACTCTCCTTTCTCTCCAACATCCTCACTCCACCTGCCTTACTGTCCACTCCACTCTCCTTACTCTTCACTAGTCTTGTGTTTTCTTCTGGTGTTTATCTGAATGGGACATAACTGCTGCAGCTGCTGATTGGCAGCAGAGGTCACGTTCCATTGGCCAACATCACCGTTCAGAATGCTTACGTCTGAACATTTAAGGTTTAAAATAGCCCCCCAATTGTATAACATTACAAAAAAATGCACGCTCCTTTAAAATTCACTGCCAATCCCTCATCGAAGATCTAGTAGCCACATTGCTGCAGCGTGGCCTCAGTGGTCATCGGCTGCTCCACTGACATCATCCTTCACTACTGAGCAGTGATACCAACAGAATGGCATGTAATTAGTTGCAGTGTGGCCTCGGTGGTCATGTGCCGCTTTACTGACATCACCATTCACTACTGAGCAGTGACACTGTACCTATAGAATAGCACATGTTCGCTGCAGTGTGGACACGGTGGTCATGTACCGCTCCACAGACATTGCCATTCACTGCTGAGCAGTGATACCAATAGATGGCATGTGATTAGATGCAGCAGCCACCTGCATAGCGGATGACAATGAACACTGGGGCCACTGC
The DNA here is from genome assembly GCA_025379985.1 of Phyllomedusa bahiana. Taxonomy (NCBI): domain Eukaryota; kingdom Metazoa; phylum Chordata; class Amphibia; order Anura; family Hylidae; genus Phyllomedusa; species Phyllomedusa bahiana. The sequence continues at coordinate 27,245 of JAODAL010030503.1, forward strand.
TGAAGCTTCAGTGCTGGATCAGCAGTGGATTAGAAATGGTATTTTTTTGATCGTTTTATACAATTGGGGACTAGTCTTAAATGCAATATTGTGTCATTTTTACATACCTTCAGAAGAAACAATAGAAAGATTCCAGTTTAAAAAAAAAAAAAAAGAAAAAGTGATGCACAAACCATGGCTTCAATCTTTTCATAATTTCCACACATTAATATAAAATGTGCCCCAATTTAGCGCATTTGATAAAGATTAGTGCATTTTAGCCATTTTGGCACACCTGAAAATGAATACAGACCACTATCAGTCTCCCTCACACGACTTGCTTGCGGTGGCAGCCAGAGTGCAGTGTGGTACAGAATCGGCAGGCAATCTCGTAGTTGGGGACAGGCAAAAAGGTCAAGGCAGACAGAAGGCAAAACAAGGTCAGAGAATGGAAGCAAAGGGTCTGGTACACAGTAGGAACACGACACACTGAACCACACCTTCTCAAGCTGCATAGGCATAAAATAGATCCAGCAAAGCACAAAAGAAGTGGCCAGAATATGTAGGGTGCCCGGATATTAACCAATTATTGGAACGCTGGCCCTGTGAATCTCAATGAGCTGGTGCGTGCCCTCGGGAGCAGGGACAGGCGCGCCGGGCAGTAGAGACGCGCAGGGAAGCAGAAGTTCGAAGAGGTGAGTATGGGACCAGAGCACAATTGCGCCCGCAGCCCGGCATGCGGGTTGCGGCGCCACTTGTCCCAGACCATCCCTTTATGCATACTCTAGACTAGACCCCAGACTAGGCCCCCAGTACACAGATCCCAGGCCAAACTCTTCCTCTATACAGATTCCAGGCTAGACCCAAGACCACACTCCTATATATACAGACCACAGACCACACGCTCTCCTTATGCAGACTCCAGACTAAACCCCAGATCCCTCCAGTAAACAGATCTCAGGCCAAACTCTTACTGGACACAGACACCAGGCTAGACCTGAGACCAGTGTCGGACTAGCCCACCGGAGGATGGCGGATCCTCCAGTAGGCCCCGGGGCCGACACAGCGGGGCCCGCCGTGGTCTCGCAGCGCTGAGGGCCCGGCACGGCACCATAGTACTAAGCAGGGCAGCGGCGCATTGTAGTTACCGGAGGAGCGTCCCGGCGATGGCGGCGTGATGATGTCATGCCGCCAGTGTCAGGCAGAAAAGGATTGTGCTCGGCTGGGGAAACAGGTTATTATTAATGGCGGTTAAATGCCTGAGGTGACATATATCTATATACCTGCCCGAGGGGACATATATCTATATACCTGCCCGAGGGGACCTATATCTATATACCTGCCCGAGGGGACCTATATTTATATACCTGCCCAAGGGGACATATATTTATATACCTCTCCGAGAGGACCTATATTTATATACCTGCCCGATGGGACCAATATCTATATACCTGCTTGAGGGGACATATATCTATATACCTGCCCTAGGGGACCTATATCTATATACCTGCCTGCCTGAGTGAATATAAAAAGATAGAGGTGGCGCTCTTATTGGGAAAAGTACGTTTATAATATAACGAAAATAAGGAACTGCACACTCACCTTCTAGAGTTGTGCATATAGTGTAGAGGCACAACTCTCATATGCATATGTATAGACTCCATCCGAATCTCACTACGGCAGCCGTGGGTCTTCCCACCAAAGCCGCAAAACATACGGCAGGTTGTGTTATCAATGTGAATATGAAAAAAAGTTGGAACCCTGTTGCTCGTTTACAATATTACCTCATTGAGACGAAGATATGGTGCTTAAAAAAGGGTTTTATTCCGATAAAAACAAAGTCAATAAAAGAGCATAAACCTTTTACAGCTATTTTGGCAAAAAAATACTTAAAACGTTTCTCGTCTGCACCAGCGCTACATCAAGAGACATGTTCAAGAAAAAACGGGAAATACTGAACATTTAAAATTTTAGGCTAAGCTCTTATTGTTCCTCCAATTGCTATTCGAGTGACGTGGAGCCATTATTCTCTATGAGAGTCTATACAACCAATCAGAAAACAGGGTGGTATAATTAAAAAAAAACACAGCTTAGGATAAATCTATACAGTGATTGGACAGAAATTCAGAGGCTGGACCTTTCCAGCCATTAAGAAAACAAGCTGCTAGAGACTCATAATATGCTGTGGGATACATTCCACCAATCAGGAGTCAAGCAACTCGCTCCATTAAGTTCTATGGAGACAGAATCTTGTATCTGATTGGTGTATAATAAGTGAGGTAAATTCGTATCTACCAATCCTAGTAGGAGCGGCGAAAACTACATTGTAACCTATGGCGTGTGTGAGAGCCAATCAGGATCCTAGCGACTGTCTGCTTTATGTTATATGGAGAGAGGAGCTCTTTCTCTGATTGGTTCAAGTAGAAGGGGGCTTGGTTGTCTCCTCCAATAGGGTAATGTGTGTGAACCGTAAACTTATTCTCCCTTGTTTTATGGTGTTAATATAATTAGTTTAAAGGGTTCTATTGCTAGAAGCTTCTGTTTATTACTTAGTCATTACGTGGGAACTGAAGGATTTTTTATTTTAAATCAATAGATCAGTTCTACTAGTTCATTAAGTCGTTTTGGACAGATTGTTTGTAATTTGAACATCCAATAAGTTTCCCTTTTTTGCAAGAGCTGATACTTATTGGTTTTATCTATTGGCACCTGATCAATTGGTGTGATCCGTAATTGACTAAAGTCCTGGTTGTGGACTTCCAGGATATGTGCAGCCACAGTTTGTTTTAGCTCTCCCCTTTTAACCCCTTAAGGATCCGGCGTTTTTTTTTTTTTTGTTGACACATTCGTTTTTCCCTCCTCGCCTTCGAAGAGCCATAACTTTTTTATTTTTCCACCTACATAGACACATGAGGGCTTTTATTTTGCGGGACAAGATGTACTTTCTATTTTTGAAATTTGCGCCGCGACTCCAGTTTGTGCGACCAATAACTTTTTTGTACTAACACCTACCGACGTCAGTGAGGCGGCATCTTTTGCGGGCAGATGTGTACTTTTTATCGCTAGCAATTTGGAATGCATGCGACTTTTTTGATCACTTTTATTCCATTTTTTAAGTGACGTAAAATGACCAAAAACCGCAATTTTGGCGTTTGGAATTTTTTTTCTTCTACAGTATTCAGCGTACGGGATAAATGATGTTATATTTTTATAGATCGGAATTTTTCGGACGCGGCAATACCAAATATGTGTAACTTTTGTCTTATTTTATTGTTTTTATTTGACAAAATGGGGAAAAGGGGGTGATTTGAACTTTTAATACTTTTTTTTTGTACTGTAAAACTTTTTTTTTTTTTTTTTTTTTTTACTTTAACATTGAGGCCACCTATGGTGCTTGACCACTAGGTGGTGAGATGGTCAAAACAATCTAAATGATTTCATATACAAGGCATCATACTTTACCAAGAAGGCGGTTTCCCCCCTTTCTGTCTGCAGAGGGTAGTGATGCAAACCAGGACATTGAAGTGACAGGAGCCTTCCCAAGGCTTCCCGCTGCCATGTCCGGGAGTCGGATTGCTGCAGCTATGTTACGGCGGTGCACCGATCTTAATTCATTCAGACGCCGCGGCCATCTTTGCCGCGGCATCTGAAGGGTTAAACAGCGCTGTGACGGCTGGGTGTTAGCAGCGATTAGCGCCGGGGTTCTAACTTTTTTCTTCTTCCCATGGCCTGCCTGAGGGGTCATATATCTGTCTACCTGCCCGACGGGACATATGTCTATATACCTTCCCGAGGGGACCTATATCTATATAACTGCCTGATGGGACATATAGCTATATACCTTGCTAACTGAGGGGACATATCTATATTCCTGCGGAACTGATGGGGACCTATATATACCTGCCGAACTGAGGGAACCTATATATACCTGTCTAACCGAGGAGACCTATATAGCTAGCTTCCTATCTGAGGGGACCTATACACCTACCTGAGGGGACTTATATACCTGTAAGTAAGGAGTTGTTGGAAAAGTGAGGATTCTAAGATATTTGTCCCCAAATCTGCAGGGACGAATGTTGGTCTGGAGAAGTCAGCATGGTGGTGTGGACCGAATGGAGAAGAAAAGAGAACGTGAATGACTCATTGGGGAATCGTCAACTGTGAGTCACAAAATTATTATTATTATTATCATTTATTTTGGAGCGCCCTTGATTCCAAGGCGCTGTACATTTCAGGCGGGTACATAAATAACATTGGTCAAACAATTACAAAGTGACAATAAGTGACTAACAACTAGTACAGAGGGAAAAGAGGTCCCGCCCGTGAGGCTTACAATCTACAGGAAGGGTGAAGAGAAGAAGGTGAGGGGCAGACATGTTTGTGGGGCGGAGCAGTGCAACACGGTTAATGTTGGTTATAGGCAATCCTGAAGAGGTAGGTTTTCAGGTTATGTTTGAAGCTGGTCAGAGAGGGGAAGAGTCTGAGGTGTTGGGGCAGTGAGTTCCAAAGTGTGGGGGAAGCACGAGAGAAGTTTGGAGACGGTTATGTGAGGAGGTAAATAAGAGAAGAGCAGAGGAGAAGGTCCTGTGAGGAGCGGAGGTTGCTGAGGGGAGGTATTTAGAGTTTAAAGGGGCAGAGATATATGAAGGAAGGGGTTATGGAGAGCCTTGTAGGTCAAAGTTGCTAGCGTGAACTGGATTCGCTGGGCAATGGGTCGCCAGTGAAGGGATCGGCAGAGGAAAGGCGGGGGAGTAGCGAGGAGAGAGGTGAATCAGACGGGCAGCAGAGTTAAGGATGGGTTTGGAGGGGAGCGAGGGTGCTAGCTGGGAGGCTACAGAGAAGGATGTTGCAATAGTCTAGGCGTGAGATGACGAGGGCATGGACCAGCATTTTTGTGCTTTCGAAGTTGAGCGGATTCGGGAAATATTTTTTAGGTAGAGGTGACAGGCAGAGGTGAGGGTTTGGATGTGCGGTTTGAGGACAGATTGGAGTCAATGGTTATCCCAAGGCAGCGGCCCTGTGGTGCTGGTGAGACAGTGTAGCCATTGAGAGTGATAGAGTGATCAGGGGGAAAGGGAAAAGAGTGGGACGGTTGGAAGATAATAAATTCAGTTTTCTCCACGTTTTAGTTTTAGGAGACGGAGGAGAAGAAGGAGGAATGGATGAAAGACAGTCAGGGATATGGGAGAGAAGAGAGGTGACATCTGGGCCGGAGATGTAAAGTTGGGTGTCATCAGCATACGGTGGTAATGAAAGCCATGTGAGGCGATGAGTTGGCCCAGACCAAGAGAGAAGAGTAGGGGGCCCAGGACAGACCCCCGGGAGACACCAACAGAGAGGGGCCGGGGGAGGGGGAGGAGGGGAAAGTGAGAGACGCTGACTGTCCAATCAGTGAGGTACGAGGAGATCCAGGAAAAGGGCCAAAGCCCGTGATGCCGAGGGAGGAGAGGATGGGGTAGGAGAAGTAAAATGGTCGATAGTGTCAAAGGCAGAGGAAAAGCACAGAATAGTGACGTGAGGCTTTAGCAATTACTAGGTCATTGGTGACTTTGGTTAGGGCGGTTTCAGTAGAGTGGTGGGGACGGAAGCCTGATTGGAGCGGGTCAAGGAGAAAGGTGGTGAAGAGATGCGAGGAAGTTGAAGAGGGAAAGTGTTACTCAAGGAGTTTAGAGGCGAATGGAAGCAGTGAATGGGGCGATAGTTGGACAGTGAGGAGGGGTCATGAGATGGTTTCTTTAGGATGGGTGTGATGGTCGCAAGTTTAAATGAGGAAGGGAAGATGCCAGAGGTTAATGATAGATTGAAGAGATGGGTGAGGGCTGGGATGATAGAAGCACTAAGGTCTGGAATGAGGTGGGATGGCAGTGGGTCAAGACTACAGGTGGTGAGGTTTGATTTGGACAGTAAAGAGGAGAGCTTGTCAGGAGTGACCGGTGAGAAGCAAGTTAGAAGGGAATAGTGATGAGCAGGTGCAGAGGTGGGCTTTGGGGACACAGCAGGAATAGAGGTGGGCTGAGGGGACTGCGGGGTGAAGCTTTGTCTGATGAGATGTATTTTATTTTGGAAGTGAGTTGCAAAATCATCTGCTGAGAAGAGAGATGGGGGAGGGGTGCTGGTGGATGCGGGAAGAGTTGAAGGTTTTTAAAAAGTTGTCTGGGGTTTGTGGGACAGGGAGGATATGAGAGTCGTGAAGAAGTCTTGTTTGGCTGAGGTGGGGTGCGGATTAAATGGTGGGAGTGATTCTTTATATGAGGCGTGGTCCTCAGTGGAGCGGGTTTTCTTCCAGTGGCGTTCATCAACTCTGGAAGCTCGCCTCAGCTGTTTGGTGGAGTCTGTGTGCCAGGGTTGTCTGTTCATTTTTTCGGGTTGTGTTGTGAGAGGGGCGACAGCATTTAAGATGGAAGTGATTGTGTTGTTGTAGAATGTGGTGGCTGCGTCTGGATCAGCAATGAGGATATGGTTAGAGAGAGATGCAAGAGAGTCGAGAGAGTGCAAGGGTTAGGTTTTGTAGGTTCCTGCGTGGGTGTACTAATTTGGTGCAGGAGGGGCAGGTGGAGTGGTGATAGAGGAGAAGGTGAGCAGGTTGTGGTCAGAGATAGGGAGAGGAGAGTTTGAAAGGTTAGATAGGGGGCAAAGGCGGGTGAAGATGAGGTGTGTGTCCGTCCAGTGTGTGTCCGTCTGTGTGAGTGGCTCCAGAGGTCCACTGGGAGAGGGCCAAAGGAAGAGGGAATGACAGTAGTTTGTTGTAGTGGAGTGGGGTGTATCGATTGGAATGTTAAAATCTCCCATGATAATAGTGGGGATTTCGGTGGAAAGAAAGTGAAGGAGCCAGGAAGCAAAATGGTCAAGGAAGGTGGTGGCAGGGCCCGGGGGTCAGTAGACAACCCGCCACTGGAGGTTGGAGGGGAGTAGATGCGGACAGAAAGCACCTCGAAGGAGTGGAGGGTGTGGGAAGGTACTGGGGAATGGAGAGAAAAGAACAGGTATCTGACAGAAGAAGGCCCCACACCTCCCCCATATTTTTCTGCCAGGGCGAGGGGTGTGGGTAAACTGGAGCCCACCATAGGAGAGTGCAGCAGGGGAAGTTGTGTCAGAGGGTGTCAGCCAAGTTTCTGTTAATCCAAGGAAGGTAAGATTGCGTGAGATGAAGAGGTCGTGGATGAGGGGAAAATGTACCTGAACTGTAATCACTTATATGTGTTCAAAGTTCAAATGGTTTATATTCAGTAATGGTGTGGCGGTATTATTCAGACACTGCTGTGTTGATATGTGATCATGGTGTGGCGGTATTATTCAGTCACTATGTGGTGGTATGTGTTCATGGTGTTGAAGCGAGACCGGGCATGGGCACTGTATAGATGGTGGAGACAGCGAGGTAAAGTGGGGCCCTAAAACAAACTTCTCTGGTGGGCCCTAGGCACCACAGTCCAACACCATATGTATATATATACACACCCTCTATAGAGATCCCAGGCGAAATTCAGACTCCGGACTAGACCCAAGGCCCAACCCCCAAATATACAAAGTCCAGGCCAGACCCTCTTTGTATTTAGACTCTAGATTAGACCCCAAACAAAACACCCCTGCCGGGGTATAACTGGAGAATGCTACGTACCATAGCAAACCTTGAATAGGCCGCATAACACAAAAGTGTGGGGAGAGGCAGAAGAGGAGAGCTAGGCCATAACTTCTGAACTGTGGAGAGGGGGGTAAAGTCCGACCCCCTGGAAATTGTGCAAGTGTGGCCTCTACAGCCCCAGACGATAAGCCATTTTAATTCCAGTGTTAGTAATGGAATTTGACAGACACCACACCCTTACTATTGCGGGGGCTTGGTGTGAACCGCCTACGCTTTTTGTCACTCTAAGGCCAACACTAAAGCCTTCTCACCAAATCCCCCAATGTCCAATACACAAGGGGTATTAGGACTGGGTTACTTTCAGAAGCGGACCTATCCCTCAGACATCTCCCTTATTGGCACTGGAATTAAATTACAACAAACAAAAAACACAACAACATCTGACCATTTTATTAAAAAAATTGATCCAATGCTGGTTCGATGTAGTCCAAAAGGTATATAGCAATCCAAAATAGTCAAAAGGTAGAAGATTGACCCCAATTATGCATGTAGCCCTCCAAATAAGGGCTGCATATTAAGTAGGTAGGCTCCCTAATTTGGTATCTTGGTACCCTGTTTCCCTGAAAATAAGACAGTGTCTTATATTAATTTTTGCTCCTAAAGACGAGCTTAAGACTCTTTTTGGGGATGTATTTTTTCTATGAACAATACTTCACAATCATTTTGTTGAACAAAAAATCAAACATGATGTAATATACTCGTCAGTGATTTCATCAACAAAATCAGCATAAGCAGCCAAAACTCTGAATTTCATACTACAAAAATGACACCATGTCTTATTTTTGGGGGTGACTTATTTTTGGGGAAACAGGGTACAATAGGGACCACCCCAAATTACGGCTAGGTCAAGTCTGTGGTTCAGCTAGTAACCACACGTTTTTACTTGGTGAGTAATAACCCCTATAGTTAAAATATGTGTAGAGCATGGGTCTCAGGTGATGTGAGGGTTAGTTTTTTTCTATGTCCCACTCCTCAACTTTATCAGCATTTCTGGTTAGTGGCTAGAACATTGTGTTGGTTACATAACTACTATTTAAATGACCAGAACTACAGTTCATACCATCCCCTTACTTCTAAGCCGCGCTCCCATAGCAGTTAGTAGCTGTGGGAAGGCTCTCAGTAGTATGATGTGGGCATGCTCAACCAGATAAGAGGACAGTATCAGGTTAGACTTGGCTAGACTAGCATCATGGATATAGGTTTACATCAAACCAGTGCTAAATTGTACTGTAGGATCAGGGGGTTGTCGAAAAACTCCCTCTTTTTGATAACTGCATTATTTGCAGAGTCTTGCTATTTTAGCATTGTCTATTCCAATCGCGGGTATAATTTCTATCATAGTATAACCTCTTTAATACGGGCATCCATGTTTGTGTGCCAGCAGTGTGACATTAATGGGAAAATGCTCATTCGTCTGTTCGGGAATGACGACAGCGTAAAGGGAGAGAATGAATTTGAACCTCCGGGCGCTACTGTTTCAGTGCCTCCGGCGGTAGCTGTGATTATTGCTAACTAGTTCACGTTACAGATGCATTCAAATCATAGTGCTATGTAGTCAAGTGTTCAAAGAATTGCGGTTTTCGATAAGTGTCGAACACATCCCTGTAACCCTTTAAATTCACCTGTTACCTTTCTAAGTCAGTAAAAAGTGCCGTTTGCTCACTTTGGTGCCAGTATTAGCATCAGTAACTCCTTTGAGCCAACGCTGTGAGTGCAGTTATACTTGCTGTGGGGCAACCCGCTGTGTTTTCGTGGACAAATAGCCACACTTAACCCTTTTAAAGGGGTTTTCTACCTACACAAAGATAAGTCTTGTCAACATGAAAGACAGACTGTAAACTTGAAGTCTTTTTTCTAAATATATTGCTCTGTTGACTTTACTTTAGTCATGAAATCAGAGGCATTTTATGTTTTCCGCAAGTTGCCAGGTTTTATTGATTATGCTTGCATGACTGAAAAGATTCAGATCTGTAAATTGATTAGCTGAGGGTGGCAGGGAGCATAAGGTAACTCCCTTTGGATGGACTGTGAACTCAGAGAAACAGCTAAATTTAGATCTATAACTAGAGTTAGCATTGTTTACTGTTAGAATTCATTGTATTCGAGTCAGGGCTGCCATCGATGTCATGCTATTAACCGTTTCATGGCACTCCATACAGGCTAAATCAAATGGGGTCCCGCCAACCATTAATTAGTTCCTATTTTTTATCGCTAGTATCACTGGGTGTCTTTTTGATTAGGGCTCATGACAGGAGTAGCTGTGTCCCCGGCTCCGCCGAGCACCCCCATTATGCATCCATGGTATCTAGTGTGACACCAGCGACTGTAGTTTTTGTTTAATGAAGATTGTAGTTTCTCCCACATTGTTGAGGCCTATGTTCACTCGCGGTGTATTTGCAGGGCGTAATTTGCCGCGGCACTTGCCGTCGTGGAAGGGTTGGGGCGGGGGAGTGAGACGGGTGGAGGGCCGTCACGTTCGCAGGCCCAGTAGACAGATCGCACTTGCTAGCGCGGCGCGGTATTGCTGCGCGGCTAGCATTAAGTGTGGCAATGTTCATATGGTTTCACGCCCGGAACGGCTTCGACGAACAGGGTGGTAATGCACGGGAGGACGTCGAATCTTCGCATTAGTTCTCTATGAAGAGACGACTTTGGAATTACCGGTATTGAATGGGCGTTTTCGGCGCCGTAGAGTGGCGCAGCTTCGGGCGCGTGTTATAATTTGCAGGACGAAAATTACGGTAGGCGCTCGATTTAAGCCGGTGTGAGAGCGACATGAGCGTTTTAAGGGTTGAGTGGTCACACGGAGGTGGATTTTAGGTTGGCACATTCGCGGGTACGTTTACGCTGGTAGTCCGAGCGAGACGGCGCGCCGAATTTAGCGGTGCAATGCTCAGTGAGGTTCTCATGGAGAACTTATGGATTACGTTCTCCTTTCGGCGCGTCGTACAAATACAATGCAGTATTGTCTACGAAGCGGGGGTAAGGGACGTGGTTCAAATTAGCTGTGTGGCGAATACGCGCAGCGTAGAAATAATGACTGTAAATGTGGGGGGGTGGGGTTGAGCGACCAGCCATCCTCCCACGCAGCGGGAGTACGTCACTTATCGTGGCGTCTCCAATAAATCAGTCGTGTCCGTATGATTGCGGTCACGGCCGTACTGCACATGCATGCAGAATTATGGTAATGTGTGGTATGCATACCCTTAGGTTGATGCAGTTGAAGATGCTATCTCTGAGATATAGAACACACCTCACAGCTCCTGAAGAGACAGAGTGGCAATGATACTGATTGTGTCTCAGGTGCAAAAACCGCTGGAGATAAGCTCGGCAGAAAGAACCGCTTTTAGGGCTGCATCTCTTTTACTCATTTTTTGAGGTATGTCCTGTGTGCGTGTATTCGTGGCAGAATACTGTCACAGTTTCCTTTAATATAGCCTCGCTCGTCTATATGTTTTCCATGGCCTTTGTGTTCAGGCTGCTAGAAAATGGATTACGTGTCTCTCATCATATAATCGTATTAGCGCCGTCAGCCCTGTTGTGAATCTGGCTAGTCCTGGCGATGGGAGATAGTGTTTGCATTACTATCTCTGCTGGGAGATGGAAAACTATAGATGGTTAACCTGGGTATATGACCGACTCTCCGTATGCCGCATTTGATACCGCATATTGTGCCGAAGGACTTTATGGTTTATAGGTTACTTTATAGCTTATTTGCCTCTCCATAGCAGGTCGATTGTATGGGTGTAGATGACAAACTCGGGACATCTATTCTTTCACCTGGCAGCGGAAGGTTGAGACTCACGACATAGTGAGGCATGGTGTGGGATGAATTAATTTTAAGTAGGGGCGGCAACCTCTATGATAACCGTTGTGCCACGTTGTGCTACTTCAAGGAATCTAGATGGATCTGGTTGGTTCTTTCCATAGTTCCTGGGATCCACTGAGCGCTCAGTGAGTAAGAGCGCCGGGTGAGGAACGCAGCACACGGGCTGCCTGGCTGGCTAGGTGTCAGGCAGAGCTGTCGCATGGCGCGGGTCGGGAGTGACTTTGGGCGGACCAGGCCGGTCGAAGGAATGGGGTGTGGGCTCTTCGGAGCTCTACAAAGGCCACTCCGGACTCTCACGCAAACTGCTCGTGGCGAGACGCCCATCATCTTATGGGGGAAGACAGATGAGTGTGAGCACGGCGGAGAGCGGACGGACTGAGAGACATCGAGCACGCTGGGATGGAGCAGCAGATAGGAGCCAGGATTCTGAGAGCCGGGGGGACGCTGGCGCGGGCGGAGCCTCGAGCAGCGCTCAGTCGCCAGGGATCGGCGAGCGCTGGCGGATTCCCGGTGCCGGCCATCACGACGACGCTGATAGCCGCCCGCCCCGGCAGTGTTTGTTGGAGCAGGCCGGTGCGCGGCAGGCGGACGGCCGGCATGCGGGAAAGTGGCGGCGCCGACGGAGTCGGTGGTATCCCGGCACCAGTGTGCCCTGCTCTCCGATGGCTGGAGGAGAGACTGAGCCGAGGGGAAGAGGCGCTGAGCCGGGAGCAGTTCATCGAGATGCTGGAGAGCAGGGCGAGCGGCCGGGAGGAGTGCGAGGAGGTAACGCCTGGGCACCTGCTCTCATTAGGCCTCTGTGACAGGAGGAGCAGTCATAGTCCCTGGAGTTGGGCAGGTAGACTGTGCTCCACACTGGCATGTCACAGGGCTCCCACCTCCTGCCATGTATTTCATCACCTGCTGATATTAGGCCTCTTTGTGGGATGACAGGAAGAGCTGGTCATAGTCCCTGGAGCTGGGCAGGTAGATCTGTGTCTAAGACCACTGGCACCCAGGACATGGCATGTCAGATCGGGGACTTCACTCCTCCTGGTCATGTATTTCATACCTGCAGATAGTAGGCCTCTTTTGGGGTGGACAGGAAGAGCAGTCATAGTCCCCTGGGTTGGGCAGGTGAGGATGTGCTCCAATGGAACCCAGGACACTGGCAGTCACATGGGCTCCTCTTCCTGGCATGTATTTCATGCACCTGGCTGATAGTGGACTTCTTTGCGGGTAACGGGAAAGAGCCAGTAATAGTCCTCCCTGGAGGAGGGCAGATGTGGGCACAGTGATGCAGGTGCAGGTAGACTGTGTAAACACTGGCATGTCACGGGTACCTCCCTCCCTACCTGGCTTGTAATTTCTCAACTGCTGATTTTTAGGACTCTGTGCAGGGGTAGACAGGAGAGCAGTCATTTCATGAAGGGAGGGCAAGTGAGGCCTATCAGTGTGTGGCAGTGTAGCCTGTGCTCAACAATGGCACCTAGGACAATGGCATGTACACAGTGATCCACCCCGGGCATGTATTTCATCACCTGGCCCCTGCTATTGTTAGGCCTCTGTGACAGCAAGAGCAGTCATAAATAGAAAAATGCGAACGGCAGCACCAGATGGATTAAAACAGGAACTCTTTATTCCATAAGGAGTACAAAATGCAACGTTTCAGCCACTACACTGTGGCCTTTCTCAAGCAGCAAAAAATACAAATGGTACCCCGCTCACACATCCGGAAAATGCAAAGGCATACCGGCATGTCAGCGGGCTAAACGCCGATATAAAGATGGCATCCACGGCTTCCCTCTTTTTAAAATGCGCAGTCTGGAAAATGGTCCAGTCCAACCCGCGCATATTTTTTTTTTTCTCTCTTTTGGGACAATTATATACCAATGTACGCTTATGACTTTATCTTTTCAGTTAACTCTATTGAGCGTTCACACGGTTAAAAATTCTTTGTTTTATATGTATAAATAAACCCATAATAACGGCAGGCCCCCTTTTAAAATTTTGCGCGGGTTGGACTGGACATTAGTCCAGACCTGCGCCTAGTAAGGGAGACCGTGGTTGCCATTTTTTAAAACCCGGCGTTTAGCCTGCTGACATGCGAGGTATGCCATTGCTTTAAATTCGATGTGGGGAGCGCGGGTACCAGCGCCGAACTTCCGGGTCTGCGCAGTACGGTTTCGGCAGGACGCCGGGATTTTTGGTGTGAGAAAACGAACATGCATCCCTGCCTAGGTGTGAGCCGAGGGTTGTCACTATGGGATATTGATTTTTTTTTAATGTGAATTGTCACTATGTTTAATCTACCATTGCTGTCTCATTGTTTGTTTTGTTTGATTAATGACCACATGGAACATACCATTGGTCTAAACAGCAGGTGGGAGGACTTGTATTTTGAATATATTTGTGCTTTTATACATTTGGATTTGCGCTGCTTGAGAAAGGCCACAGTGTAGTGGCTGAAACGTTTGAAATTTTTTACTCCTTATGGAATAAAGAGTTCCTGTTTTAATCCATCTGGTGCTGCCGTTCGCATTCTTCTATTCCTGGCTATCTTGTTGGTGTGTTCAAGGCTTATACAACCAGTGGACTGGCTGATGCACAGAACTTGGATATTTACCCGTTGTGGAGAATTGGTGCTGCTCTCAGTTTCTGTTGGTTTTTCTTAGCAAGAGCAGTCATAGTCCCTGGAGCCAGGCAGGTGGGAGTTAGATTGTGCTAACACACTGGCACCTAGGACACTGGCATGTCACGGGGCTCCCTCCTCCTGGCATGTATTTCATCACCTGCTGATAAATTTGACCTCTTTGCGGGGTGACAGGAAGAGCAGTCATAGTACCTGGAGCTGGGCAGGTGGGATTTATATTGTGCTAACACACTGGCACCTAGGACACTGGCATGTCACAGGGCTCCCACCTCCTGGCATGTATTTCATCACCTGCTGATATTAGACCTCTTTGCGGGGTGACAGGAAGAGCAGTCATTTGTACCTGGAGCTGGGCAGGTAGACTGGGCTCCACATGGCACCCAAGACACTGGCATGTCACAGGTCCTCCCTCCTGCAATGTATTTCTTTACCTGCTGGATATTAGACCTCCCTTTTTTTCGGGGTGACAGGAAGAGCAGTTCATAGTACCTGGAGCTGGGCAGGTAGACGTGCTCCCACCAACTGGCACCTAGGACACTGGCATGTCACAGGGCTCCCTCCTCCTGGCATGTATTTCATCACCTGCTGATATTAGACCTCTTTGCGGGGTGACAGGAAGAGCAGTCATAGTCCCTGGAGCTGGGCAGGTAGACTGAGCTCCACACTGGCACCTAGGACACTGGCATGTCACAGGGCTCCCACCTCCTGGCATGTATTTCATCACCGGCTGATATTAGGCCTCTTTGTGGGGTGACAGGAAGAGCAGTCATAGTCCCTGGAGTTGGGCAGGTAGACTGTGCTCCACACTGGCACCCAGGACACTGGCATGTCACAGGGCTCCCACCTCCTGGCATGTATTTCATCACCTGCTGATAGTAGACCTCTTTGTGGGGTGACAGGAAGAGCAGTCATAGTCCCTGGAGCTGGGCAGGTAGACTGTGCTCCACACTGGCACCCAAGACACTGGCATGTCACAGGGCTCCCAACTCCTGGCATGTATTTCATCACCTGCTGATATTAGGCCTCTTTGTGGGGTGACAGGAAGAGCAGTCATAGTCCCTGGAGCCAGGCAGGTGGGAGGTAGACTGTGCTCCACACTGGCACCTAGGACACTGGCATGTCACAGGACTCCCTCTTCCTGGCATGTAATTCATCACCTGCTGATATTAGGCCTCTGTGCAGGGTGACAG
Organism: Phyllomedusa bahiana; assembly: GCA_025379985.1. Lineage (NCBI taxonomy): Eukaryota > Metazoa > Chordata > Amphibia > Anura > Hylidae > Phyllomedusa > Phyllomedusa bahiana. The sequence continues at coordinate 42,514 of JAODAL010030503.1, forward strand.
GAAGAGCAGTCATAGTCCATGGAGGAGGGCAGATGTGGGCACAGTGTGTGGCAGGCTGCAGGTAGACTGTGTAACACACTGGCATGTCACAGGACTCCCTCCTCCTGGCATGTATTTCATCACCTGGCACCTGCTGTCATTAGGCCTCTGTGCGTGGTGACAGGAGAAGCAGTCATAGTCCCTGGAAGAGGGCAGGTGTGGGCACAGTGTGTTCCAGATAGACTGTGCTACACACTGGCACCTAGGACTTTGGCATGTCACCGAGAGGACTCCCTCCTCCTGGCATGTATTTCATCACCTGCTGATATTAGGCCCCTGTGTGGAGTGACAGGAGGAGCAGTCATAGTCCCTGGAGCCAGGCAAGTATGGGCACAGTGTGTGGCAGGCAGAAGGTAGACTGTGACTGTGCTACACACTGGCACCTTGAACTCAGAATATCTCAAGGCTGTCAAAAGGACTCGGTGATCATGGCCTGTATTTCATCACCTGGCACCTGCTGTCATTAGGCCTCCGTGTGGAGTGACAGGAGGAGCAGACATGGTCCCTGAAGCCAGTCACTCACACTGGCACCTAGGACACTGGCATGTCACACAAAGTATCACCAGGGGAGAAAAGGACTCGGTGATCATGGCCTGTAATTCACCAACTGACACCTGCTGTCAGACCTCTGTGCGGAGTGACAGGAGGAGCAGACATAGTTCCTGGAGCCAGTAACACACAGCTACTGCTGGCTGGGCAGGTGTTGGCATAGTGTGTGGCAGGCTGGAGGTAGCCTACACACTGGCACCTAGGACACTGGCACGTCGCACAGACTATCACCAGTGGAGAAGAGGACTCTCTCCTCATGGCCTGTATTTCATCACCTGGCATCTGCCAACTGCGGGACGTAATTACGCCCCCCAGTTACGCCGTGTGGCCGGGAGCGCGGGGGGGGCGGCACTTCGCCGGCCCATAGAGAGTCATTACTAGTGGCGCGTATACGCCGCTGGTAATTCACATGTGAATTATCTCCCCCCGCGGCGTCTTCACCGAACAGGGAGAGGAGACGTAATCCATAGTTCTCTATGAGAACTGTGCATTACCGTAGTTACTGGGACGGATTCAACCCGTAATTTGCGCACTCCACCGCGTAATTACAGACTGAATTACGTCACGCAGTTAGCCGTGTGAACATGGCCTAACATGGCTGCATAAACTGTACACATAATGGCTGCCCACTGTGTGCCAACTACAGCATCTGGTTCCATCAGACGCCATGTGATTGCTGCCATCTCCCTAAAGGCGTATGCTTGGTTGAGAGCGTGGGTACAAGTCCTAGCCGGGCACTTCTTATGGCACAGATCTGCCATCACAGGGACCCAGTATAGCTTCTCTTGTCAGTAGGTTCCTTTGCTCAATAAGAGGCACATTTGTCACACCAGTCTTCTTCATATACAAATGGTGATCATATAGACTGGCTCTGCCTCTGGTGGACTGGGCACAGCCACATTGTCCAGTCACGTCACTGAGCAACTTATGTGTCTTAAGTTCACTGCCCATTTTGGCTGCCAGCGTAGCTGCCTGTCATAGTATCCATCAGGTTATTGGGGCGAAAAAATTACCCAGACAGATATTGAGACGCAGAGGAGCATGGCGCAAACATGGTCTCTTTTGGACTGTGCCCTATTTTGGTGTTCTTCACTATATGGACCGAACAACGCAATAGACCATGCTTTTGGTTCGTGCACATAAAGGGGGACATGTATGAAAACGGTCTAGGTCTAAGACTTTGTTTGTTGCCCATAGCAACCAATCATAGTGCCCCTTTCATTACAAAATGAAAGAGGAGCTCTAGTTGGTTTCTATGGGCAACAAAGAAAGTCTTAGACCTAGACCGTTTTCATACATGTCCCCCAAAGTGTATGCCGGCAGAAAATACGAGAAGTGTAGTCCAAAAAAGACTGTTTTACGACGCCATCACCATATCCATCACGGTACATTTTTCATGGTATGCTAATTAATACCACGATAAACGGAAAAAGTTGTATGAACGCTCCCTAACGTTAGTATAGCGTGCCAGGCTGTGAGAGCAGTGTAGTGTCCACCCTAACCTGGTACCTTCCAATGAAGTGCCGGGGCAGGCATGAAACGCGTCGCCCTTTATCTCCTTTTTTGTGTAATTTATAAGTAATTTTTCATGCCATATTGATGTATTAATCGTTTGACTACTTCCGTGGATGTGAGTGGCGGTTGTAGCTCCAGTACTACAAGCTATCGAACACTTTTCAGGCACATGCCAAGCTGCACTTTGTCTTGGTAGAAGTGGTGCTGGAGCTTTAGCATAGATATAGCAGCAAACCGCATTGATAACACTCCACCCACGTTCGTTATGCCCAGGATATACCCAGCTGCCATCCTTACAATAAAGACGGAGCACCCAGGGTATAGTCACACTGCCAGTTTTGTCCTGTTCATCTAAATGAGATGTGTAGATGCTGAGGAAACAGCGCATACACAAGTATAGCATGAAGGGACGCATCTGACATGTGTGAACATATGCTGAGGCAATGAGAATATTTTTCAGTGGAAGTGGTGCAGGACATGGCGTATGTACAGGGCTAGAATTTTGTGGTATAGTTTTCCACTTGAGTTATCTGTTTAACAGTGTGGTAATAATGGCGCAGACTTGCACATGGCGCTGTGTGTGACCTCGGCGGCGGCTGTGAGGCGGTTTCATGCGCTGCCATTATAACGTCTGTTCAGTTTGTTTCCCAGTCTTTTAGCTGTTGTGTACCACATAATATTCAGAGGGGTGTGTGTCAGGGTGTGGGTCACACTTGGCTGCCCGGCTTGCTCTGACATTTTATAGGTTTGAATGTTATGGCTGCCACCTAAGTGATAAAGGTGTATCATGTCCACATCAGAGGTTCTGTCAGGAGCCTCCATTGCAGATTCTTGTAAAAGAACAGGGCAGGACAGCAGAGCTTGCGGCACTATTGTATGCTAACATGGCACCATGAGGAAAATTTAACGTGCCCCATTAAAGTCAATGGGCTCTGTTGGGCACTGTTGGTATCTGGCATGTGAAGAATCCGGTGCAGCTGGTATTTCTACTCCTATTCAAGAATATAACAACAGAAACAGAGATACAGCTGTGAACACAGTGGGCCTCATTTATCACGACTGCCTTTGTTACTCCTAGCAACCAATCGAGGCTCAGCTTTCATTTTTTTTAAACTGGTCTCAAAAATGAAAGCGGAGCTGTGATTGGTTGTTATGGGCAACAAGGACAGTTCTACTGTTAGAGCATTTTGATAAATTAGGCCGAGTGGGTCTCATTTATCCGAATTGTCTAATTTTAAGACCGCCTTTGTTACCCATAGCAACCAATCGGGGCTCAGCTTTCATTTTTTCCAGAGCAGTATATGGGCAACAAGGACAGTTTTACAGTTAGTTTTGATAAGTAAGTTGCAGTCTGCTTAAATTAGGGCACCTATGATAACACTGATCTAATGGGTGCTGGACGACCCAGGTGTGGGAATCGACCTGCCACATATACCTTTGTTAAAGAAGTTTTACCACAAAGGCATTTCATGCCTGTTTTGTCCTGTTTTAGTTTTGTGTGCTTAAAAGGGGGCGTGTATGATTGTTTGAACTGCATTTCACGTGACGTCACCATGCCTTTCCCCACATTGTGCTTACTCTAGGCAAACAAAGCTCTGTTTATGTAAAGAGCTGTGAGTAACGTCAGTTTAGTTGAGTGGTTAGCACTTCTGCCTTTCAGCATAAGGGTGATTTCACATGGACCGTTTTGATGTGTTTTTGGCGCAGATATGTACAGCAATTAACTACTGTGCCAAAAAAACGCATCAAAAACTTTGTGTTAAGCACCCTAAGGCCTTGCTCACACGGCTTATTTGTCCGCGGATTGGCGCCGTACTCCGCGCCGGATTTGCGCTGCAGTGCGGCGCCAATCCGTCGGAGTAATTACGGTAATCCACTGCTCTCATAGAGATCAGTGGATTCTGTCGCTCCTCCCCGCTCGGCGAATCTGCCGCGGGGGGAGAAAGTGACATGCACATTATTTACGGCGCGGACGTGCCGTAGATAATGCATTGTCTATGGGGCCGGCGGGCTGCTCCCCCGCCCGCGTCCCGCCCCTTATTCACGCCGGATTTGCGAGCGCAATCCGTCTCGCAAATCCGGCGTGAATAAGCCGTGTGAACGGGCCTAAGGGTCCTAGGTTCAGCTACCTGCAGGAAACAAATTTGGATTTTTTTCAATGTCAATGCACATATCTGAGGTTTATTTATTTGCAATGTTTGACTAATTACTAAGGACAGGAGTAGAATGGCAGCACCCGGTTTTGAACACCCGCTCAGCTGTGAGTTTGTGTGATTACAAGGCAGGAAAGAGACTGACAGTAGCTGCCTGAGAGGAGAGATGATATCTGAGCTTGTGTGGCCAAGACTGAATGGGCTCTCGTCACTGGTCGTATCCCCTAGAAACAAGCTGTACATTATAGATCACTAAGGGAGCAGCTGAAACAAAAATGCTACAGATTGTTTAAGGGTATGTTCGCAAGGCGTGTTGAGTCCGTGTGAAAATACGCTTTTATATACGTGTTTGAATATGTCTGTCGAACCCCAAACGGATCCAAACATGTATCTAATAATGAGCAATGTGATTTACATTGTTTTTAACTTGAAACATGCATCGGCGTTCACACGAGTGATCACCAATGCATGTCTCACTGCGTCTTTCGGATCCGTCCCAAGAAATGACATGTCAATTCTAGGTACGAAAGACGCAGCAGGAGCCCTATTTTAAAATATAGGGTGTGATCCTGCTGCATCCAACACACATCCAAACACACAGCTGCGTGTTGGATACATGTTGGATCTGTTTAGGATCCAGTTGATGCGATTTTCGGATCCAACACGGATCCAAAATCGTATCAAGAAACGCCATGTGAACGGCCCCTAATAATGATGAAGGGTGAAAATGTTTATTATGTAATTTACAAGCTTCCAACGTCAATTTTACTTTGTGGCAAAATCCCTTTAATTGTTTACATGAAGATGTTAAAAATGTTTCTAATCATCATGCAGACAAAATTTAAAGGGATAACCTCAAGAGTTTGTTGGTGTAGTTGATGTGGCGCTAGTGGCAGCACACACTTCTTAAAGGGGTATTCTAATCCTGAGTGTCTGCAACAGCCACACTCCCCCTCCTGTGGGCGTTCCACTACAGTTGAGTCCATTTGCTTGGCTGTGCTTAGAACTCCCATAGAAGTGCATAGAGAGAGCTGTACATATGATGTCTGCTGTTGCGCAGACGGCACTGATCTAGGACAGCATACTCGATGCACCAATCGGCTTATGCGGCAAATTAAAATGACACCTCAAGGACTCCACGGTTGGAAAAAAACACCCAAAAACTTTATACTCCAGAGCTCTCCGGCAATCTGCTCCCCTTCGCTTCTGGGTTTCTCGGCTTGACCTGCTGGAGAGGCTTGAACTACATTGGATGGGATTGGGGCGCAAGTCTCTCCAGGGTGTCAGGAGGGGAATCTAGAAGTGAAGAGGAGCAGATCACTTAGGGAAGCAGAACTTTTTTATTTTTCATACTGAAGAGTATCTTTTTTTTTTCTGAACAACCCCTTTAAGGAGTTGACCAACACAAAATAAAACTGAGAAAGAGCAGCCAACTAACTAAAGAAAAATAAAGTGCAAACCTTTTTATCTAGTAGCGATCTAGCGTTGTAGCTATGTCTACAATCTGATCGCTGCGGCCAGTTGGTGGCTTTGGGGGTCACATGTCATTTTATTGACATCCCTAATCAGAGATGTTCGTAGTATAGCAAGTAACCGCTGAAGCAGTCACATACCAGCTGATGTCCCACTGGCATCACCATACCCATTATAGAGTGGTAATGGCAATAAAACAGTGTGTGATCGCTGAAGCCACTCATTGGTTGCAATGGTTACGTGCCATCCATATGTACACACAAACCTCCGTGACCACAGATGCTTCAATGCTGGATTGCTGGTGGATTAAAAATGGGTCCTTTATTAGGCTTCTTCCCAAGCCACACATTTGTAAAAATATACTAAGTAACAAAGCGATATATAACAGATAAAAAGTGCACTTGCGGTTTTGTTAGAATCTCCAATTCAGGAGTATCCTTGTAATGTAGTGTCCATAAGGCTTTTAAGCAAAGCTCATAGCAGAGTCGGTTTTCAGTCCAGTACTGCACTCCACTTGCACGCGGTTCTACTTATTGAGAAAGTCCTAAATTTGGTGTTGATTGTGGATTAAAAATGGGAGCACTTTTTTTTTTCTTTCCTTTTTCTTGTTGAATAACCCCTTAAGGCCGGGTTCACACCTGCATCGTGTTTCCTATTCTGCCCCTTTTGGGAGACAGAAAAATGGAAATTGATGCCTATTCATTTCTACGGAGTTTGCATAGGTCTCTGTTCAGTCAGGTATCAGTTTTTTTGACTGAGGAAATAGCGTAGTCTGCCGCACTATTTTTTCTGTTCAAAAAGAGGATATCTGATGGACAGGACCCCTTTTTTATACATTGTCATCAATGGTGGACAGATACAAACAGATAACTGTCAGTTTGCACATCAGTTAACAAATCTGCTTTTTTTTTTTCTCTATTCCGTTCAGAACGGAAGACCCAACACAGATGTGAACCGGGCCTAAGGGTATGTTCACATGGTGTTTTGCAATACGTTTATTGATCCGAAAAACGCATTGGGTAAAACGTGTATAAACACGTACCCAAAGTGTTGTGCGTTTGGATACATTTTCTGGATTGTAAAAACGCACCCTATAGCTGTAAATAGGGGTTTGTGATGTGTAAAACGGATCAAGAATTGACATGTCAATTCTTTGATCGGATTCATTAAACGCAGCACAAAGATGTTTGTAAAACACGTATCATCTGAAATGTAATCACACAGGAACATTGTTAGATACGTGTTTGGGTCCGATAAACGTACCCAAACACGTATCTAAAAAACGCAGCTTGAACAACCCCTTAGAGGGTTGTCCACACGGCGTTTTTGGATCCGAAAATCGCATCCAAATACGCAGCGGCGATCGGATCCTAAACAGATCTAACACGTGCTGCATATTTGGATGTGTGTTGGTTGCAGCAGGATCGCACCCTGTAGTTTTAAATAGGGCTCCTGCTACGTCTTTCGGACCAAGAATTGACATGTCTATTCTTAGAACGGATCCGAAAGACACAATGAGACATGCACCAGTGATCACTCGTGTGAACACCGATGCGTGTGTCATATTAAAAGCAATGTAAATCACATTGCTAGTTATTTAAGTGTTTGGGTCCCTTTATCCC